>JACDNR010000919.1:0-30703 GCA_013421045.1 Propylea japonica | reverse complement strand
ATGGTGTTATCAATATCAGATGCCCCTCATACAGGGTCCGACATTCGAAGAGTAAATGAGCCATTCTGGAAAGCAAGGTCCAAACTAAAAAATACACCAGCTTCGAGAGCTTTGAAGAAAGCCATTGTTCGCGAGTGTGCTAAAATACCGGCAAGTTACGTTCGGACAATAGTCACAGTCAAAGGTGGTCATATCGAACCAAAGTGAATCGATTCTGAAAATTTGATTATTTTCATATGTTCTGTACATAAAAATAAATGAAAATCATTTTTCTAACAGAATTTATGGCTGTTTGAATAGGTTACACCTCGAGTATCGGACCAAAATTGAAAAATTGAAAAGAAAAAATGAACTCACCTTTAAAATAACTCCTTTGCCAAACGTGACATCACCAGATACGGTCAAATGATCCAGCTCTATCAGATCAGGAACATTAGAAAACCTCCCCAGGAATTCCTTCACTTTAGCGAAATGCTGATCTCCCAATTTAACAAGAGGTGTTGTAGGAAACATTCTTTGAGGAGACATGGTCAAGGAGCCGCTTTTCAGATTATACAGATTGCTCATGACCAAGAGTAAGTCAGAAGTCTTCTTGACCGGCAAGAAACGACTTCTTGGAACATTGATGCCTATGCCGCCTTCGAAAATTTTCATTGCCGCGCCTACGGCCGTTTCCAATTGTATGATGTTCAATCCGTTATCGAGGTGTTTGTTGTTGATTATGATTTCCATATCTAGGATGTTTTGTTTCAAGACTCTGTCGATAGCTGCAACAGAAGAGACATTCAGCAACGGTATCAAAATACAGGCAGTGGCGCCTCGTGAGATTTCAATCAGAGGAGGCCCGAGACCACGCAACCAACTAAATAATTTATTTCGAACTGGGATTCCTGTCCGCCACTGGTATTTACACTGAGCAAAAAAATTAAGGCACATTCTGAAAATCTCAATTTTAATGCAAGTTAACTCTACATTGACTTTATAACTTATTTTTTATGTTCTCTCGGGAAGGTTTTGAACGAAACAAGACACATTAAATGGAAGAAAAATTCAGGATTTCACCGAATCTTATGTGAAAGAAGAGAAATAAACAATTTGCAAAATACTGGAAAGCGGATAAGTGATTAGATACTGGGTATTTCCACCCCTTGCGTTAATGACAGCTCGGCAACGACGGTTCGTACTCAAAATGAGTGATCTTAAAATGTTCTGATCCAATCCTTCCCAGATTTCTCTGAGTTGGATACCTAAGTCATTAGGAGTAGCTGGATGATTTTCTGAACTTCTCAGCCTTCTTTTGAGGTCGGTCCAAACCTGCTCAATCGGATTGAGATCTGGACTTCTTGCTGGCCATTCGATTCGAGAGACTTCAACCTCTTCAAGGTACTCCTGAACGATGCGCGCACGATGGGGTTATCGTCCATAAAAATGAAATTTTCACCAATGTATGAGGAAATGGCACTACTTGCTCTTCAAGAATGTTCCTTATAGACCTATCAGCATTCATAGCTCCATTATCAACGACCACTAGGTCTGTGCGAGCAGTCAAAGATATTCCACCCCATACCATAATCGATCCTCCCCCGAAACCAGTAGTATTCAGGAAATTGCACTGAGCATATCTTTCATGTGGACGTATGTAAAAGGGAACGTCGATCACAATGGTAGAGGCAGAATATAGACTCATCTGTGAAGAGAACTCTTTCCCAATCAGCCTCTTTCCAATGGATATGCTCTCTCGCAAAATCCAAACGCGCCCTTCGATGGCTGGGGTAAGAGCTGGGCCTCTTGCCGGACACGAGGCCTTAAATCATATTCTCTGAGGCGATTTCTTATTGTCTGAGTGCTAATTTGCACCCCATGAGTTTGCTCAAGCTGATATTGAAGGAGGCGAGCGGTTGCAAACCGTTGTCTCAACGAAGAAACTCTCAAGTAACGTTCTTGAATGGCAGTTGTTATCCGTGGTCTACCCTGTCCTGGTCTTCGGACATTCATACCTGTCTCCCTGAATCGCTGCAACATTCTGGACACACTTGTATGGGAAACTCCAAACCTTTCTGCAATTCTTGTGTATTTCCACCTTCTTCTCGCAAAACTACGCTTGGGCACATTCCTCTTGGGTCAAATTGCGTGTTTCGCGTTGCATAGCGATCGAGTGTAGAAAATCAAACGAGAGAAAAAACTAGAATTGATCGAGAACAACTGATTTCAGAATGGAGACAATACATTCAAAATCTGATAATCTCATCTTTTTTTATTCCTGCTGGGAAAAAACATCTGTATTGAAGAAAAACGTTGCATGCACTCGTAATTCTGATATAAATAATTATCATTGAGAACACCTTCAGTTGTAGATTTGAGATTTCCATAATGTGCGTTAATTTTTTTGCGCATGTAGTTTTGGCTGCGTCAACAAATACGCGAAGGCATCTATAGGTTGACTTTTTACTCCGAGGTGTTAACCAAGATCCCAACGGAAAATACCTACGTCTTTAATAAAGACCCAATGCTTGAGAAAGCCCTAACATTGACTGATTAAAATCGTTAGAAAAATTTCAGTTTGCAAACATAACGAAACTTACTGAATATAAAATAGGCAATATAGCCAAAAGACTGAAATAGAGGACAGTGATTAACTTACCGTCTAACTTGACCCATAAGTTATTGGTGTTGAAGTATTTGAACTTTTTAACCGACTTGAATTCATCTACGTGATCTTTAGGTACTTGTGCTATTTCGAGCAGTCTCAATTGTTTTCGTATTGCATCAAAGTACCACCCTTAACGTCAGCCTTTGTCTTCTCTGTAACTTCCATAACGAACTCGTGCTGACCTCTATCGGTTGGATTGTTCAAAGGAAATTCAAAATGTTCAAATCCACTGTTGCGCCCAAGTTGTCTATGTTGGAAAGGAAGCAGTACTGACGGCCTTCTTTGATGAATTTCGATAACAGGCCGCTATTCTCGAAGCTTTGGTAGAAGTCACCGTGACCTGAAAAAGTGTAAATACGTCAAAACTCAATATACACTAAGCCCGTTCGGCATTGACCTCCGCGAGCAGACGGGTTTTTAGTCACGTGACCACAGATCGTACATTCGTACAGATTCATCTGTAATATCTGGGAATAAACGAACGGTACAGAGCATCTGCCACAGAACATACTGCTCTGTTCTACTTTTATAGATTATGAGATTTCAAAGATCACTATTATGGGAAATATACTCATCTTTTAACGATACTTCACCCTTTTCGTAGCTCTTCAGTAAAATCTCAATTAAATAAATAGGTGCAAAGGCGCTGAATGCAAAGGAAACGAGGAATGCAATATCCCCTTCTGGTCGATCAATACGGCGATAGTTGTACCGGAAGATCCTAATTAATTAATTGAATAATTACACGAAAAAGAAACGTAGAAAGGAATATCTCCTCCTGCCCATTCATAACTACGATAGCTATATCGAAAAATGTTAATGAATTAATTAAGTTTTTAATGAATAAATGAAAACAGAAGATGAAAGTGTTAGAATTTTTCAATCTATCGGTTGTCAGATCAGGAAACTCCACATAAAACAAAAAATATATAAAAAACATAAAACTCTATGAATAAATAGAAAATAGATCGAGCGAAAAGATCGACGTCCGATTGCTCAGATTTTTATGACGAACGCTCCAGATGTGTACTCCCCTCAATCCGGATGTAATAAACGAACGGTTCAGATCGATGCCGAACGCCACTACTGACTTTCAAAAGTCATGCACCCCCTAATTATTGGGGCTATCTTAAAATTTTAAAAGAAAAACGAATGCCTCGGGTTCAAGGGTAATGAAAGGCTTGTACAGAAATAAAATAAAATAAATTTCATTTTAGAGAAATATGAAGATCGAACAACAAATACAAATAAAGAATCAACAATTTGAAAACAAAATAATCAAACTACATTAATAAAAGTGCAAACTAATATGCAGCATTTGAGCCTCTACTGCTTAGCAATGCATTCACTCGTCTAAGCATTCCAATAATTAAATTATTTATCAAAGGGTTTTCCAATAAGAGGTGTTGTTTTGAATAACCCGCTATCTCGGTAGATGTCAAGTTTGAAGCTGTCATTTTTTGACATTTGACAATTAGAAACTACGCCATTAATAAAAATGGAACGATACACGCTTCAAGAACGCATTGAAATTATTAAAATTCACTATAAAAATGGTGAAAATTTGGCAGAGACGGTTCGTAAAACTCGAACATTTTTGGGTCGTCCTGAAGCACCTTGTCGGACCGCAATAAAGAAATTGGTGGAAAAATTTGAGCTGTTGGGACAAGTTAGTGATCTGAAGAATAAAACCCGTGCACGTCGCTCTAGAACAGTGATACTCAAAGTATGTTCCGCGGAACCCTAGGGTTCCGCGATACCCCTGTAGGGGTTCCGCAAGAATTTAGAAAAAATATCAAGATACCTCTCTCTGATCGAAAATTTTGACTTGTGGGCGCTTTTTCTTTACCAAAGACGCCGACTCAAATATTTTCGAGAATGTTTGAGATCGAATCTAGGACTTTGTGCCATTTCACATGTAGCGTATGATCATTTCTGAATCCGGACGTATAACAGAGTGCCATGCAGTAAAATGTAGCATTTCACATGAACACGGACGGCCAGAGCAGTAAATTCTATACTCAAGGCATATACACTGAGTTCCTGAGCTGACAGTCAGCGTTGATCATACGCCCCATGGAAAACCATTAGTAAAGATTTTTTCCCTTTTAATATCTTCTATTATTGACCTTGACGTGCTACAGTGAATAATAATTATTAACTGTCACATTGTACTTTTATTATGCTTTTAATAAAGAATACACTTTTGAAAACAATGTTTTATTGTGGGGTTCCATCAAGTATTTTGCTTGTCAAAAGGGTTCCGTCACCAAAAAAGTTTGAGAACCGCTGCTCTAGAACAACCGAGGATATTGCTGCTGTAGCCGAAAGTGTTGAAGAAAACCCACGTTTGTCCATTCCTCGTCGTTCTTTGGAATTAGGAATTATTTTTTATGACCGAAATTGGATAGTGTTGATCTGGACAACGTTTACTTTCAACAAGATGGCGCTTCGTGCACACAAGCAACGAAACCATTGATCCTTTGCGGGAGAAGTTCCGGACCGTATTATCTCTCAAAGAGGTGATCACAATTGGCCACCGAGATCTTGTGATTTAACAGCTTGCGACTTCTTCCCTTGGGCCCCGTGAAAGAGAAGGTCTACGCCAATAGCCCAGCGTCGATTCAAGACCTCAAAGATGGAATTGGTGAGGCTATCGAGGACATAGGGCAGCCACTTTGCGATTGGTTATGGAAAATGTCATTAAAAGGATATGGTCCTGTGAGCGTGGTCGTGGTGGTCATTTGCCTGATGTTATTTTCCACTATTAATGGCATAGCTTCTTCTTTATAATGAAATGAACATCCGATGTTTAAATTGAAAAATGGCATGTTTCTTTGAATATCAAAATAACACCTCTTATTGGAAAACCCTTTAGTTCAGGGAAACACCAATTCTGGCCACCCTGTACATCTTATGTTAAAGTTTTGACGGTATTCTTACCTGGTGGGTACCACGCTTCCAAATTAGCCTGACAATCAGGAGATCTGGCAATTGGCATCAAACTATCCCTGTTGATTCTAGGGAAACATGATTGATTGAAGGTGTGAATTTCCACCTGGAGATTTTTGTATTTCTTATTATTTTCTGAGTGTCCTCGTCTGTGTTGAAAGAGTTCATCAGTACTAAGGGAACGTTGACTTTATAGGTTTTGTTCAAGTGCTGAAACAATAATTAAGACTGAAAAATTCCCACATGTAATAGGTTTTTAATCAACTAGGTTATTAATGGCAGATTTCAATCAGAGGAGGCCCGAGACCACGCAACCAACAAAATAATTTATTTCGAACTGGGCTTCCTGTCAGCCACTGGCATTTATTATACCATTCTACTCAGAACGAACGATTATGAGCAGAATTAATAATTAAATTTGGCATTGCTGGTCGAGGTGTCTTAATTACTTGAGTTATGAAAATTTCATCATCGTAAGGCATTTCACTATTCTCTATCATTTCACCTCTACTTGCATTTTGATTCTCACTGTTTCACTGAATTTACTATTCAAAATAAAATCTATAGGATCTTGCGTTTCTTTAAGTTCATTAAGTTGCATTATAATTCTCACTTCTTGTTTCCGTTTCCATCTTTCTTGCTGAAATATTAAAATCTTACATATAGTCCGTTCACGAAAGGTTGAGCCGTCGGTTGGCCATAGAAATTTGACATATTCCACTGTGTATATTAAAATTTTAGGTTATGTTCTTTATTTTCTTGTCGGATTGATAAGCAATGTTGTCAATATTGCATAGAGTTCTCTGATAACTCGCAAGCTCGTCAAACGAGGCCGAGTACATTCGGCAACGTTGACTTCATTTTACTTTATGACAGTAAATACTGCCAACTTCAGATAAATAAAGAAACGCCTACTATGTGCTCAACCTTTCGTGAACGGACTATACATACTTTTCCGAAAAATGTCACAAAACTACAAACCGCACGCTAAGAGGATTAATACTTCGTTAATAAAAAGGGAAGAAATCAAAAAACCTCCATCCACGATTACCGGGGTTGATTCGGTCCGATCGGACGTTCAGTTTCGGCTAAGCTCGTTCGCCTAGAAGCGAAAATAATGCCGCGGAGCCGGGCCTCCGACACGTGATCTACAGCTTGAATTTTGAGTGGTTCCCGCAGCGTTCACTTGAACAAGTTTGAAAGGTTACATTTTAACAAATCTCGACTCGTGGAGGCGAACCTTCTTCGCTAAGCGTTTTGATTGCTATCCGTTACGTTGCATTGTGTGTTGCGGATAATTTGAATGTTTCAGGTCGCTGAGTAATAAACAAATGTTCATTACTTTGAGATTTTGATAGTGGATAGAATGATAGAAATAATATAGATATAGAAAAGTGATTATTTTTATTTGAACTTGAATTTAAAATTGAATAGAATGCAGTGAAATTAGGGGAGGCCCGGCCTCCTCTACCTCCTTTGAGGGGCCGTCACTGAGCTACAGTCTGCTATAAACGATTCTGCCAGTTTGACAACATCGTTCTGTTACTGTTTAGTTTTTCGATGCGTCGTGTTAACGTTTTCGTTTCGATTCGACGTTCATAAACTGAATTATTTTACTGATTCGGTGGCAGTTTATAGTTGCTTAAGGGTATTCCGATAATTATAGCTAAAGCAAATTTACGAAAATGTTGTTTTATATTCAGAGATTGTAGAAATGAAAATCTAACCTGTTGTTTACTTCACCCAAGTGTGGCAGTGAAATGCTTTCCATCTCACTCTAGATAAGTGTTCCATAGAATGAATATTTTACGATATTGTATGTCTATGACAGGAGATGAAGATGGTTTATAAATCTTTCTGAAGGTTTAATTACTAAGAAGAAAATTATATCCGTTATATTTTAATTTCACAAATAGAACTTTTTTGGATTAATAAGCATAATTGACAAAACCTATTTTGAGCATAAATAATATCTTATAGTATACTAGATTTTACCCGCTTACTGTATTAATTCTGAGGTGTAGGTAATTAGATTTTATCTGTATGTAATGTAACAGTCAGTTGAATAAAAAATCGTATACAAATCAGATCAATAGTTTTGGCGTAATGTGATTCTAGACAGAGTTTTAATGTTGTAGATAGGTAGCTGTGTATAGGTTCCTGTGGGAATGAGATATTTTCCGACCGAAGTAAAAAGTAGTCAGAATTTTGGTACCTTCCTACCCTATAAGTTAAGTAGTGCGATGAAATGTCGCTAAGTTTCGATCCAAGTAAAAATGTTAAATAAAGACAGTTGCATCAAAATTTTATCATAAATTCCCTAAATTATGGCGGCTACCGACCCTCTAAGTTAGAAAAGTGATCAAATACTAACTTGAAGTCTTAGTAACACTCAGTTAAAAAAAACATCAAAATCATTTCAGTAGCTATGGCGTCATGCACTTCTTGACACGATCACGCTAGATTTCCGCGGGAATGAGGTACTTTCCCGCCGTAAAAAGTAGCCTGGGTCCGTGCCTAGGATCCTATCTTTATATTAACCAAGTGTTATAAGAATCCGGTCAGACGTTAAGGGTGTGAATGAGGTTAACTTTTAAAACAAACGATTAAAAGATTGTAGAAATTAAAATCTAACCTGTTGTTTACTTCACCCAAGTGTGGCAGTGAAATGCTTTCCATCTCACTCTAGAGTTTGGTTGATTAAAATGCCTTACTATTCACGCGTGAAGGCATCTCTATATTATTTTACTCTTTAGCTGGGGATACCTACATCCAAATCTGCTCCAAAAGTCATCAACTTACCTCAATCTGCTGTACCGTAAATCTAAGAATGTCAGTTCGTTTCTAACTGCAATAACCGATTTAGGACCATGACAACCCATTGAAGTTCCTAAACCACCATTGAGCTTAACAACGACTAATTGTTCAACATGTCGTGTGCGATGTCAGTCGTAGGCTTTTCCAGAGTTTGGTAGTCTCTCACAGCATCATTCGGCAATTTTTCTATCTTTTCCCAGTCTACGGATGGTCCTGTTTCTTCCAAAAACCTGGAGTAGAGTTGAGCAAAACCACGGAAGTTTTTGGTGAGGTCTGGTTTCTTGACATTGGGACATGCATCTTCTAGCTTTTCTAATTCTTTTCGTAGGAGAGACAAGGCTTCTTTTTTGGTGGCCTCGAAGAATTCTTGGTTGCCGCTACCCGCTCTTGCATGTCCTCTAACCTGAAACAAAAGTGGGACTTAAATCTTCACTAATACGATCATCGACATATAATAGAGAAGAGACGCTGTGACATACAATTGAGGAAGGAAAAATAGTACCACTGGGCGGGGCTAAAGCCGGCCATAGACATCGTTATTTTTCATCCGTTCGTATCGCGGCGATAAGAACCGTCCCGACAAAAGCGCCGAAAACCGATGTGTGTGACGAAAAACCGTCGGTACGTATATCTACGGTCCAAATATCTGCCGATGCTTGATTTTTGGAACGACGGTCCATCGGTTGTCGTGCCATACCGACTGTGTGCTGGGGATTTCGTCGAGAATCGGCGGTTATTTTCCATTAACGTAGTATAAGTCTCGTTTCTTTTTTTTTTTTACTCAGAACCGAAACTGCGACCGCCACTGCTAAGAGATGTTTCATCTTCATGACGTGCTAAATCGCGAATTTACCGAAGTGTGTGGGCAAAACAGTTCGGCGATACGACTCGACGGTTCGAATCGCGGCGAGGAAAACGGATGAAAAATAACGATGTCTATGGCCGGCTTTAGTCCCGCCCAGTGGTACGATTTTTCCTTACTCATACGCTATGACATACAATTGAGTAAGGAAAAATAGTAACACTGGGCGGGGCTAAGTCGGAGACCAATATGGCGGAAAGATCAGGGTTGAATTAAGTTGCCAATTTTTTCTGTTTACAAATTTCATAAAAAAAATACGACGTGTTGGGTCTTTAGGAATCCTGTTCAAATAAGGTCAATTGAATATCAAATAAACAATTTTTCTTTAGGCGATAATATACACATATAAAAAATATCAGATTACCAAGACAAACTAGCAAAAATTTCGAATGCGGATCTGTTCAGTACTCATCCCTACCTGTGATATGTTTTTCCTCTAATTTTCATCTTATCTGTCACTTCTCTGCTTGAAGAGAGCTTTACAGTGCACGAAACCATTTAATTGTATATTATTAAGCAGAAAAAATCACAATTCAACTAGAAACAGGCGCAAGAATCACAATTCCTCCAGAAAATTCAACGATTGTCAAATTTGACGTTAGGTGGTAGTAATATGGCGGATTTCAATGGTGGCAACTCTATACTATCATTTCTCTCTGGATACGATGATGTATTGATATCTAGTTAGCCTAGAGCAGTTCGAAGCATAAACAAAATACATATTGCGATACTAAAGAAGGGTTTTCCAATAAGAGGTGTTAATTTGAATAGCCCGCTATTTCGGTAGATGTCACGTTTGAAGCTGTAATTTTTTGACATTTTATAAGTAGAAACTACTCCATTAATGAAAATGAAACGATACACGCTTAAGAACGCAATGAAATTATTAAAATTTAATATAAAATGGTGAAAGTTTGGCAGAGACAGTTCGTAAAACTCGAACATTTTTGGGTCGTCGTGAAGCACCTTGCCGGACCGCAATAAAGAAATTGGTGGAAAAAATCGAGCTGTACTGACAAGTTAGTGATGTGAAGAATAAAACCCGTGCACGTCGCTCAAGAATAGCCGAAAATGTTACTGCTGTAGCCGAAAATGTTGGAGCAACGTTACGGTGAAGATTGCGGAGATGATTATTGATTTTTTATGGCCGGAATTGGATAGTGTTGATCTGGACAACGTTTACTTTCAAAAAGATGGTGCTACGTGCCTCACAAGCAACGAAACCATTGATCTTTCGCGGGAAAAGTTTCCGGACCGTGTTATTCCTCGAAGAGGTGATCGCAATTGGCCACCGAGATCTTGTGATTTAACACCTTGCGCCTTCTTCCCTTGGGGCCACGTGAAAGAGAAGGTCTACGCCAATAGCCCAGCGTCGATTCAAGACCTCAAAGATGGAATTCATGAGGCTTTCGAGGACATAGGGCAGCCACTTTGTGATTTGGTTATGGAAGCGTGATCGTGGTGGTCATTTGCCTGATGCTATTTTCCACTAAGTTTTAACGGCATAGCTTCTTCTTTAGTATGAAATAAACATCCGATCATTTATATTGAAAATTGCATTTTTCTTTGAATATCAGAAAACCACCTCTTATTGGAAAACCCTTTAGAACGAGCGCTCAAAAACGCGAGTTATTGATAAAAGGTGCATCTACTACCAAAGTTCCGCCACTGTGTGGTGAATCTGGTGTACATATGGGCCGGTTCCTGGTATGATAAGATTCATTAATTTAATATTATGGAACACATCAAGAGCTAGAGAATTTTGGCGAAGAAATTCAACAACACAAAAAAGTCGTATGTACTTACGAACAGCGACGTTTTGGTAAATTCAATATAATGAATTAACAAGCTTAATCACTATGGAACCAAAAACAAATCCTATTCCGAAAATTTGCGACCAAGGTTACAAAGTGCGCAATTCAAATAAATAAAAACATTAGGTACAAACTCACTTTATCTAAGAGACTATCCATTTCAAATATTTAGGCAGACGAAACAGTTTGAACAAACAGTTGCTGTACGTGGACCTTCCGTACGATCTAAGATATTGAGGTACAAAACTTTTGAATGGCCAAATTATATGGAACACCCTGTACGATTTGGCTGGTTAACGAACTCAACCGCGACATCTGGGGACCGAATTCATCCTGAGAATCTCAAGTCTCTAGGACAATCTCTTCGAAAGTTATCGTGCTAACGGACGGCCCCACAGACAGAATTGAATTTGACCACGGATTCGTCATCAGGGAGTCAAGCCCTATCGCCTGAGACAATTCTCGGATCAAAATTCGAAAATTACAAACAATAAGGCAAAACGATATACAGTGGAACTTCCCTATAACGAACGTCTGTATAACGAATTTCGTACAAGACATTTTACCTTGAACCCAAATTCCATGGTCAATACACCCCCTAAAACGAATTAGATTTACTCTATTACGAAATATTCAAAGAACATCTCTCTTTGAATGGGTATTGGTTAGAAAGTATAAGGGTGGGTTTTTTTCGAATTTTTTCCGAACGTATAGTCCGTTCACGAAAGCTTGAGCCGTCGGTTGGCCATGATAATTTGATATATTCCACTGTGTATATTAAAATTTCAGGTTATGATGTTTATTTTCTTGTCAGATTGACACGCAACGTTGTCAATATTGCATAGAGTTGTCTAATAACTCGGAATCTCGTCGGACGAGGCCGGGTAATTCGGCAACATTGAATTTATTTTACGTTATGACAGTAAATACTGCCAACTTCAGATAAATAAAGAAAACGCCTACTATGTGCTCAACCTTTCGTGAACTTCAAACTAAATCATTAGGGCGGGCAGAGAGATCCTTCTGAAACAGTTTTAAATGCACCCCTGGCTGTTTGGTTTCAATCTGACCATTAAGCAATTGTGAAAAATTGTGCGAAAATATCTAAAAGCAAGTGCTTAAGTTTGAATGATATATTCAAAATGGTAGACTGTTGTTAACAACAGTCTACCATTCTTAGATATGAGAGTTATAAGATCGGAAACAACAATGAAAACAAAATGGTACATGAAACCTACTAGCTCTGGTAGATACCTACATTATAAATCCTGCCACCCATTTAATGAAGATAAACTTAAATTTATCAGTGAAGTAAACCGTGACATTGCCGACTATAGAAACAAATTTTCTGTATAACGAAAATTCTTTATAACGATTTTTTTTGCGAATTTATTATATATTTTATTATAGGGAAGTTCCACTGTAGTACTTATTTGAGTAAAACGAGCGCTCAAAAATGCGAGTTACTAATAAAAGGGTCACCTCTTTCAAAGTTCCGCCACTGTGTGGTGCATTCGGCACTCGGCCTACATATGGGCCTGTTTCCAGTATGATAAGATTCATTCATTCATAGAACACATTTATATTGAGAGCTAGAGAATTGTAGCGAAGAAATTCAACAACATAATAAAGTAGTACCATTGAGTATATTTAAATTCAATGGCAGTACTCCTTAAACAATTGCAGTACTGACGAACAGCGACATTTGGTAAATTCAACCTTATGAATAAACAAGCCAAATAACTATCGAACAAAAAACAAATCCTATTCAGAAAATTTGCGACCAAGGTTACAAATTGCGCAATTCAAATAAATAAAAACATTAGGTACAAACTCACTTTATCTAAGAGATTATCCGTTTCAAATATTTAGGCAGACGAAACAGTTTGAACGAACAGTTGCTGTACGTGGACCTTCCGTACGATCTAAGATATTGAGGTACAAAACTTTTGAATGGCCAAATTATATGGAACACCCTTTATGATTTGGCTGGTTAACGAACTCAAACACTGCATTTGGTAACCGAACTCACCCTGAAAATCTCAAGTCTCTAGGACAATCCCTTCGAAAGTTATTGTGCTAACGGCCGGCCGGACGACCCAAAGGCAGAATTGAATTTGACCACGGATTCGTCATCAGAGAGTCGAGCCCTATCGCCTGAGACAATTCTCGGATCAAAATTCGAGAATTACAAACATTAAGGCAAAAGGATATACAGTGGAACTTCCCTATAACGAACGTCTGTATAACGAATTTCGTACAAGACATTGCACCTTGAACCCAAATTCCACGGTCAAAACTCCCCCTAAAACGAAGTAGATTCTCTCTATAACAAAATATTCAAAGAACATCACTCTTTGAATGGGTATTGGTGAGAAGGTACAAGGGTGGGTTTTTTCCGAAATTTTTCCGGACGTACGTAATAAATCCCGACCTTAAACTAAATCATTACGGCGGACAGAAAGATCCTTCTGAAACAGTTCTAAATACACCCCTGGCTGTTTGGTTACAATCTAACCATTACGCTAGTGTGAAAAGTTGTGCGAAAATGTCTAAAAGGAAGTGCTTAAGTTTGAATGATAAACTTAAATTTATCAGTGAAGTCGACCGCGACATTGCCGACTATAGAAACAAATTTTCTGTATAACGAATTTTTTGCGGATTTAGCGCTTTCGTTATAGGGAAGTTCCACTGTTTGTAGTACTCGTTTGAGTAAAACGAGCGCTCAAAAATGCGAGTTACTAATAAAAGGGTCACCTCTTCAAAGTTCCGCCACTGTGTGGTGCATTAGGCATTCGGCCTACATATGGGTCTGTTCCCGGTACGATAAGATTCATTCATTTAATATATAGAACACATTTCTAGCTAGAGAATTGTGGAGAAGAAATTCAACAACACAATGAAGTACATAGTACCATGAGTATATTCAAACTCAATGGCAGTACTGACGAACAGCGACATTTTGGTAAATTCAATCTAATGAATAAACAAGCTAATTATTATCGAACAAAAAACAAATTCTATTCAGAAAATTTGCGACCAAAGGTTACAAAGTGCGCAATTAAAATAAATAAAAACATTAGGTACAAACTCACTTTATCTAAGAGACTATCCTTTTCAAATATTCAGGCAGACGAAACAGTTTGAACAAAGAGTTGCTGTACGTGTACCTTCTGGTATGATCTTAAATATTGAGGAAGAAAATTCTGAATGGCCAAATTTTATGGAACACCCTGCACTATTTGGCTGGTTAACGAACTCAACCGCGACATCTGGGGACCGAATTCACCCTGAAAAACTCAAGTCTCTAGGACAGTCCCTTCGAAAGTTATCGTGATAACGGACGGACGGCCCCACGGACAGAATTGAAGTTTGACCAGGAATTCATCATCAGGGAGTCGAACCCTACCGCACATTTCTCGGCTCAAAATTCGAAAATTACGGACATTTGGCTAAAACGATATAGCACTAGTTTAAACGAGCGTTCAGAAAAGCGAAACTAGAAATAAAGAACCTACTATTAAATTAACGATGGAATTAGAACAGAATAATCAAATTTCTTCTCAAGATGATCTAATAAGATCATTTTGGAACAAGTGTATTTCGAAAACAAACTCACACTAATAGATATCTAAATAATTTGTATTCTAATCACCAATTGAATGTGAAAGCAGGTACATATTATAAAAATACTTTATGATATGATACTTTATGATGATTTTTGATTTCATCAACACCTGGAATTAGAAATAATGAAATTGCCTTCATTAAAGAGTTTCTGCTAGATAATCAATAACCACAAAATTGTATAGAAAGAACAATTTCAAACTTAGGACGAAAAATATCTAATCAAATTCTAATGACCAAGTACAAACAGAAAACCGCCAAGAACAACCAAATTTGTTGAATGTCATTCTTTATATTCCTGGCCTCTTTCAGAAAAAATAAGAAGAATTGGTTCCAAATTCAACATAGGAACACAAAATGATTTGAGATCCATTCTAACCAGAACGAAACCAATGACTGAGACACAAAAAAATTAAAAAATTGTGTTTACAATATTCCTGTATACATGTGGAAAATCTTATAATAAAATAAAATAAATCGACATCTCTATGTGTTGACAACTTTCAATGTCAATTTGACTGCAAATGAAAAAAACACAATTCTGAAGATTTTTTGAGTTTGTCTGAAGAAGGTGTCTGAAATAGACACCAAAACGTTACATTATCTTTTTCATTGATTTCCTTTTTAGTTTTACTGTTGGGCAACATTTTTTTCAAAACCAATTTGCTCGTGACAAATAAGTGCAAAAATTTTCGCAGAAGCACTTCATCTTAATTAAATTGTTTTAATAATTTCTGTTTTTATAGACAGGGAGTGAAAACCTATAAAGTTTTTTTAGAAATGCAGAATCCTCCCAGAAAACATTTCAATCGATAACTGATAAAAGGGTCACCTATTTCAAAGTTCCGCCACTGTGTGGTGCATTCGGCCTACATATGGGCCTGTTCCCGGTATGATAAGATTCAGTCATATTATAGAACACATTATATTAAGAGCTAGAGAATTGTAGCGAAGAAATTTAACAACATAATAAAGTAGTACCATTGAGTATATTAAACTCAAACGGCAGTACCATTGTTCCAAACAATTGCAGTACTGACGAACAGCGACGTTTCGGTAAATCCAACCACATGAATAAACAAGCTAAATTACAATCGAACAAAAAACAAATCCTATTCAGAAAATTTGCGACCAAGGTTACAAAGTGCGCAATTGAAATAAATAAAAACATTAGGTACAAACTCACTTTTCTAAGAGACTATCCATTTCAAATAATAAGGCAGACGGAAAAGTTTGAACAGTTGTTGAAGGTGTACCTTCCGTATGATCTGCGGACACTATAACTACTATTCCAGAATCTAAATTATTTCAATCTTGAAAAATACGATGATTTTATCAATGTACGATATCAGAAGTGTATTTATGTTATGTGAGACTAAATATTCATCGACTCATACTCATACACAGTGGTATTTAAAATTTTAAAAGGGTTATGCGTCGTTTGATTAGAATATGACTAGGATATTTTGCTAATTTCATAGTTCTCGACTTGACTAATTCTCGCAGTAGAGCAAATGAGAATCAGTCATTTGTTTACACAACACTATTAATCAATTTAGTGAGTTTCGAGGACGGATTATACAAACCGAAGATGAGTTATTACGTTGCAAATCTCATACCTGGGTTTAACTAGTTCGTTTCTTGGAAAATACAGAGACAATTATTTTTTTTAATTGGTCGATTCTCCTGAGTAATATCATAAGGGCATCTAATTTTTTAGAAGCTACACATCCGAAACCTCACATTCAACATATGCGAACCACTTGAGAGAATCTGACATAATTTCAATAACAACAAACTATGATATTATGCATACCGAAAGTAAAAGTTCTAAAGGGTTTTCCAATAAGAAGTGTTATTTTCATATTCAAAGAAAAACACTTCAATTCTTCAATATAAATGATCGGATGTTCATTTCATTATAAAGAAGAAGCTATGCCGTTAATAGTGGAAAATAACATCAGGCAAGTGACCACCACGACCACGGTTACAGGACCATATCCTTAATGAAATTTTCCATAACCAAATCGCAAAGTGGCTGCCCTATGTCCTCGATAGCCTTACGAATTCCATCTTTGAGGTCTTAAATCGACGCTGGGCTATTGGCGTAGATCTTCTCTTTTACGTGGCCCCAAAGGAAAAAGTCGCAAGGTGTTAAAATCACAAGATCTCGGTGGCCAATTGTGATCACCTCTTCGAGAGATAACACGTTCCGGAAACTTTTCCCGTAAAAAATCAATGGTTTCGTTGCTTGTGTGGCACGTAGCGCCGTCTTGTTTAAACTAAACGTTGTCCAGATCAATACTATCCAATTTCGGCCATAAAAAAACATTAATCATCTCTCGATAGCGCAATCCATTCATCGTAACTGTTGCTCCAGCCTCATTTTCGAAAAAGTAAGGTCCAATGACTCTGCCGGGCCATGAACCGCACCAACAGTCACACGTTGAGGATAGAGAGGCTTTTCAACAATAACTCTTGGGTTTTCCGAGCCCCAGATGCGATAATTTTGCTTGTTGACGAAACCACAGAGGTGGAAATGGGCCTTACACTCAGGATGATTTTTCAATGGAATTCCGGATCATTTTCATGCATTTCAACGAGCCAATCAGCAAAGACACGACGTTGTTCATGATCGGCCGGCTTGACTTTATAAGCCTTAAGACCCAAATCTTTATGCAAAATACGGTGTAATGACGTTTGTGGAATGCCTAATTCCAAAGAACGACGAGAAATGGACAAACCTGGGTTTTCTTCAACACTTTCGGCCACAGCAGCAATATTCTCGGCTGTTCTTGAGCGACGTGGACGGGTTTTTATTCTTCACATCACTTACTTGTCCCAACAGCTCGAATTTTTTCACCAATTTCTTATTGCGGTCCGACAAGGTGCTTCACGACAACCCAAAAATATTCGAGTTTTGAGCACCGTCTCTGCCAAATTTTCACCATTGTGAATTTTAATGATTTCAATGCGTTCTTGAAGCGTGCATCGTTCCATTTTTATTAATGGCGTAGTTTCTACCTGTCAAATGTCAAAAAATGACAGCTTCAAACGTGACATCTACCGAAATAGCGGGCTATTCAAAATAACACCTCCTTTTGGAAAATCCTTTACTTCAAGGACTCAATAAAAAGTTGCAAATCAAAGTATTCATGTAAAGAAACAAGTGATCTTTCAATTGAGTATAGCTCACCCCTTTTTCCCTATTAAGAATTTAGGAGTGATAGCGCGTACACCTAGGGTTGAGGAGATTTTGGCTTACAATTCTGCTCAAAATATGTCCCCCTCCGAATAAAATTGACCTGTCCATTTTCTCTGAAATCATCCTTGTCGTGACATAATTGGTCTGGTAAGTTTTTAAATTGTCACCCTGTATCATAAAATCATCTGGAGATTAAGATCCTCATTCTTCATTACTTATTCTTAAACACCCGTATATGATGATAGTTTGAAGTATCAGATAAGGATAAGATTCAGCATCGTCAAACAGGTGTGCAAAAAAATGTTTATTATAAGTTGTAATAGAAGAAAATTGCAATCTCATTCTAATAAATTCATGTCATTCGAATTGAATGTTTTTTCTAGATATCTAGATAATCGATAACGAAAACCATTAGATAGTAAATATTAGTACAATTATCTATAAGTATGTTGATTCAAATCTTTTCAAGAATCATCATAGTACACACATCAAAAGTCTTGTTCCCTAGGTTTTTTTAGAAATAAACAATCTGTAATGAAAATAAGATGAATATTTCAACGGCAATACAATGCGCGTCAAAATTATGGAACAAATTCATTTTCTCAGAAGAAAAATATAGTGGAACTTCCCTATAATGAAAGCGCTAAATCCGCAAAAAAATTCGTTATAAAGAAATATCGTTATACAGAAAATTTGTTTCTATAGTCGGCAATGTCGCGGTCGACTTCACTGATGGATTTAAGTTTATCATTCAAACTTAAGCACTTGCTTTTAGACATTTTCGCACTACTTTTCACACTAGCTTAATGTTAGATTGAAACCAAACAGCCAGGGGTGTATTAAAACTGTTTCAGAAGGATCTCTCTGCCCGCCCTAATGATTTAGTTTGAGGTCGGGATTTATTACGTACGTCCGGAAAAATTCGGAGAACACCCACCCTTATACCTTCTTACCAATACCCATTTAAAAGAGTTAAGTTCTTTGAAAATTTCGTTATAGAGAGAATTTACTTCGTTTTTTTTCACATGGAATTTGGATTCAAGGTGCAATGTCATGTACGAAATTCGTTATACAGACGTTCGTTATAGGGAAATTCCACTGTATTTCAACGGCAATACAATGCGCGTCAAAATTATGGAACAAATTCATTTTGTTAGAAGAAAATATTTGGCAAAAAAAAACCAAAATTGACCCGTTTTAAGATTTTGTTGCCAAATATTTTTATTCTGAGGAAATTAATTTGTTCCATAATTTTGACGCGCACTGTATAATGAAATTGATTGAGTGGATCTGAATGAAGTGAGACAACCATAAATAAAGGGTTTTTCAATAAGAGGTGTTATTTTGAATAGCCCGCTATTTCGATAGATGTCACGTTTGAAGCTGTCATTTTTTTGACATTTGACAAGTAGAAACTACGCCATTAATAAAAATGGAACGATACACGTTTCAAGAACGCATTGAAATTATTAAAATACACTATAAAAATGGTAAAAATTTGGCAGAGACGGTTCGTAAAACTCGAACATTTTTGGGGTCGTCGTAAAGCACTTTGTCGGACAGTAATAAAGAAATTGGTGGAAAAATTCGAGCTGTTGGGACAAGTTAGTGATGTGAAGAATAAAACCGTGCACGTCGCTCAAAAATAGCCCAGAATATTGCTGCTGTAGCCGTAGCTGTAGTGTTGAAGAGAACCCATTCCTCGTCGTTCTTTGGAATTAGGCATTCCACAAACGTAATTACATTACGGACAACGTTTACTTTCAACAAGACGGCGCTACGTGCCACACAAGCAACGAAACCATTGATCTTTTGCAGGAAAAGTTTCCGGACCGTGTTATCTCTCGAAGAGGTGATCACATTGGCCACCGAGATCTTGTGATTTTCACACCTTGCGACTTCTCTGAAATAGAAGGTCTACGCCAATAGGCCAGCGTCGATTCAAGACCTCAAAGATGGAATTCGCGAGGCTATTGAGGACATAGAGCAGCCACTTTGCGATTTGGTTATGGAAAATTTAATTAAAAGGATATGGTCCTGTAAGCGTGGTCGTGGTGGTCATTTGCCTGATGTTATTTTCCACTATTAACGGCATAGCTTCTTCCTTATAATGAAATAAACATCCGATCATTTACATATATGAAAAATGGCATTTTTCTTCGAATATCAAAATATCACTTCTTATTGGAAAAGCCTTTAATATCCGAACAAAGTTTTTCTCATGAAAAAACCGCCAGTAGTAACAACCTGTCGGTACGAAGGGTAAAAGAAAATACCGAACAAGTGGATCGCAATTCAACATTTAACATTTCTTATTGGAAAATTTGTCATATGTATTTTCCAAAAATAAAAACCAAGGTCGAATTTTCGATACTCAAATAGATTCCTGGTATCTCCACCGATACATTTTATCATGCCTAAATCTACATCAAATTCGATGAATATATTCTAGCATAATTTCATTTTCCTTACGAGTGGATAAGGGGACTTAGGTAATAAGTCTTCAATAATAATAGGTGTTATTTTGATATTCAAAGAAAAATGCCATTTTTCAATATAAATTATCCGATGTTTATTTCATTATATAGAATACTATGCCGTTATAGTGGAAAATAACATCAGGCAAATGACCACCACGACCACACTTACAGGACCATATCCTTTTAATAAAATTTTCCATAATCAAATCGCAAAGTGGCTGCCCTATGTCCTCGATAGCCTCACGAATTCCATCTTTGAGGTCTTGAACCGGCGCTGGGCTATTGGCGTAGACTTTCTCTTTCACGTGGCCCCAAAGGAAGAAGTCGCAAGGTGTTAAATCACAGATCTCGGTGGCCAATTGTGATCACCTCTTCGAGAGATACACGGGTCCGGAAACTTTTCCCGCAAAAGATCGATAATTTAGTTCCTTGTGTGACACGTAGCGCCGTCTTGTTGGAAGTAAACGTTGTCCAGATCAATACTATCCAATTTCGGTCATAAAAAATCATTAATCATCTCTCGATAGCGCAATCCATTCACCGTAACTGTTGCTCCAGCCGCATTTTCGACAAAGTAAGGTCCAATGAATCCGCCGGACCATAAACCGCACCAAACAGTCTCACGTTGAGAATAGAGAGGCTTTTCAACAATAACTCTTGTTGCTTGTTGACGAAGCCACCGAGGTGGAAATGGGCCTCATCACTCAAGATGATTTTTTGATGGAATTCCAGATCATTTTCATGCATTCCATTGACCCCATGAGCAAAGACACGACGTTGTTGATGATCGGCCGGCTTGAGTTCTTGTGTTAACTGAACTTTATAAGCCTTAAGACCCAAATCTTTATGCAAAATACGGTGTTATGACGTTTGTTGGAATGCCTTATTCTAAAGAACGACGAGGAATGGACGAACCTGGGTTTTCTTCAACACTTTCGGCTGCAGCAGCAATATTCTCGGCTGTTCTTGAGCGACGTGCACGTGCACACTTGTCCGAACAGCTCGAATTTTTCCACCAGTTTGTTAATTTCGGTCCGACAAGGTGCTTCACGACGACCCAAAAATGTTCGAGTTTCACGAACCGTCCCAGCCAAAGGGTATAGCCGGGTTTCAATGGTAAATCTGCCCCCGCGGCCTTTCCGATTCATATTGAGGGGATCGATTAGGCATTGAATGAAAATATTTCATTCAGCCCACTTTTCAGCTTTTATCTCTTGCCATTTTCGAGATTTCTGTAAAAAACACTTTTTTCGTTTTTATTTTTTTTTCTCTTGTGATATCCAAAATTTTTGAATAGGGATTTTTCTATTGATTATTTGCTATTAAAGGAATAGACGTATAATTTTTTTATGAATTTCAGCTGAAAAACCTATTTTTAGAAGAAAAAATAAAGTTATTGTCATTTGTTTTTCGGTGTTCTTAAAAAGTGTCTACCGCCATTTTTGACATAAAATGTCTTTTTTAGCCCTTTATACCCTGGAATTTTTTTCACATTAAATTAATTAATTAAAATTGGTGGAACATTTTGAAAAAAAATTAAAACTGTTTGAATTTTAGGATTCAACAGATATCCATCAAATTTTGGTGCCGTTGTATCCATTTGGCTCCCTGAACAATATAAGTGAAAAAAACAATTGCCGATCTGTTTTAGTTTGGGAGAATGGGCCCCAAAGTCCGAAAAATATTTCCTAAATTTCCTAAAAATTTTTTGCAAAATGTTCCACCAATTTTAAAAATGTGAAAAAATTCCAGGGTATAAAGGGCCAAAAAAGACATTTTATGTCAAAAAATGGCGGTGGACACACTTTTTAAGAACACCGAAAAACAAATGACAATAACTTTATTTTTCTTATATAAAAATAGATTTTTCGGCTGATATTCATAAAAAAATTATACGTCTTTTCCTTAATAGCAAAGAATCAATAGAAAAAATCCCCATTCAAAATTTTGGATACCACAAGAGAAAAAAAATAAAAACGAAAAAAGTGTTTTTTACAGAAATCTCGAAAATGGCAAGAGATAAAAGCTGAAAAGTGGGATGAATTATTTTCATTCAATGCTTAATCGATCCCCTCAATATGAATCGGAAAGGCCGCGGGGGCAGATTTACCATTGAAACCCGGCTATACCCTTTTTTATAGTGCATTAGTGAGTTCCATTTTTATTAATGGCGTAGTTTCTACTTGTCTAATGTCAAAAAATGACAGGTTCAAACGTGACATCTACCGAAATAGCGGGCTATTCAAAATAACACCTCTTATGGAAAACCCTTTATTTACATATTTCATTCTTGAGCGCTCGTTCTACTTAAACGAGTGCTATATCGTTTCGCCCCAATGTCTGTGATTTTTTAATCTTATTCCTGTCGAGCATTTTACATATTTGGTATCATTCCCAGGTCCTATTCAAAATTTGGATGTATTGCTCCACCAAGGAAGGAGCGCTCGAAAGCTCCTGCTCAAGGCTTTTCTCAATTTTTTTCTTTTCACTTTGCAAAAAATTATTCTTCTCGACGTCACATGACCGCATTTATTAAACAATTACACATATATAATGGAATTCTGGAAGTGGCTAATATGTAATTGGGATCTTCTACTTATCATTAAATATATAGATATCAATGAATGTCCCCACTACCTATTAGGTATTATGTATTCCTTCACTTACGTAACCGATTACATTTCAAGATAACGTTTTCAATATCAGCATAATCGTCACAAACGAAATAATTTCACAGATTTCTGTTCTGATCACTAACAATTACCTACAATTTAAAATAAACCGATGTACTTTGGAATCTCATAATTGTATACAGATAGTAAAAAGAGATACCGTAATTCTCAAGTATTATCGTTTTCGTGAAAATCTGTGCAATATAGAGCGTGGCAATAAAGGTTTGTGTTTCTACACACTAATAATAATAACGTAACAGCTATTTCCAAAAAAAAATTATATATGAATTTTTTACTACGGAATTATTTGACAATTCGTTATTTGAGGAATGGTCAATTCTAAACCACAGAAAAGGAGAGGGAGGCAATTGTGAATTATCTTGAGTGATTTGCGTAATTTATAGATTTTTTCTGACGGCCTAACATATTAGATATCGATACTTCTTGGTGAGTGACTTCACTTCAATGAAAATACTATAACCATGTATTCACGGTCAAATAAAGGACATTCTAAGTGAAAACAACAGATAACCTTACTTATCTTAAAATTTATCTCACACGAGAAGAACTGTATCATTTACCTTCTTTTCTTCCTCCTGAATGTTCAACATTTTGATTGATTTTCTACACCTCGTGTGCATCAGGAAATAATAATTATTAATATTTTCAATTCAGAATCAACAAGGCACCGATAACAACTCTATGCGCAGGACTGTGGTTCATTGCCAACTTATTCGGATCTTCATAAAAAGTGGAATTTCTTGAATTACGATTAAAATGAAGACGTATCTACCTCATTTTTCATCTGGAATGGTCGTTAAAGGTTTCGGCAGGGGCCTCGAAAGAATTAGGTATACCAACAGCAAATTTTCCGGAAGAAGTCGTCAATAATCTGCCTAATGAAATGGAGACAGGGGTGTATTACGGATTTTCGCAAGTTGACGATGGTCCAGTATACAAATGGTGATGAGTATTGGTTGGAAACCCATACTACAAAAATGAAAAGAAATCCATGGAAACTCATATAACACAAATTCGACGATGATTTTTACGGTAAAACTCTGAAAGTAGTTATTTTAGACTACATTAGACCGGAATGAATTTCTTATCCCTGGATGACTTGATTTATACCATTACAAAGATATTTCGATAGCTGAGAAGAATTTAGATAAGCCTGAATTTTCCATTTTCAAAAAAAACCAATATTTCAGTTGACTTACGAATATTTTAACGATTATTTGTGAATTGAACTGGAATGCTGGTGTCTTCATTTATCACCGAAATGAAATAGAGAAAATTCGTAATATATTCAAAAGATTAATATAGATTGTTTATTATATAACATTCCTAGTCGTTATTTGTATCTTAAAGTACTTAACACATTTTGGAAATATACCTCCTACTTATTTCAATTTATTATAAAAGTAATCGCATATGCATTTACACTGTTGTTTTCTTATAGAAATATTATATTTTATTCATTTTTTTTTGTTTATGTTGGTTCTCTCCTCCCTCATTTAAACAATAGCGCTGTTTTGAGCCGAGTTATAAGCACAATAACTTTCAGAGGTAAAGATATCAAGGCTTGAAATCTTCAGAATATATTTCAAAATCCAAAATTCCAAATACACTGATCAACAATTGCTAGGGATCACTTATGAACTTCTCTTCATTTGTATTTTTTTCAAGTTATCTCTCGTGAATATCTTACATTATATGTTCTCTAAGGAAAAAGTAAGATGTTTTGAGTTGATTATATCAAAGTTCCTCACTTCATCGGCTCTTGTTCACAAAATCGACTATTATCTGTAGGCTGTTACAGGTGGAGTGAAAAGCAATGTGGATATGTTATTAATCTGTTTTTCTCTCGTTCAAACACATAAGGGACAATAATTGAAGAAATGAGAACAATATCAGCTTATCAGTCATGCCGAGAAGACGTTTGGCTCCTGTGCAACTGGACCAAATCATACGGTGGATCACAGAACATAAAATAAGGTGGATACAGGAAGGTTTGTCCCAGCGAGAAGTGTCCCGGCGGTTGAATGTTTCGCAAAGTGTCGTGAGTCGGGCTTGGAATAGGTTCATAAAAACGACTCAGTAGCTTATGTTCATGGGGGAGGTCGGCAGCGCAGTACAACAGCTGCCCAAGATCGTCTTTTGATCCCCAATGCTAGGAGAAATCCCACTTACCCGGCGTCGCGGCTCAATAGATCACTGAGAGTTGCAACAGGAGTTCTAATTTCGAACCAGACTGTAGACGACGACTACATGTTCGTGGTTTGAGAGCACGTATAGGAGAGTACAACATCCCCGTTTGAATAGGGAACCTCGGGTTCATCGACGGCAATGAGCTGAGGAGCACCGCAATTGGACACTTGAAGATTGGAGCCGATGTTTATTTACGGATGAGTCAGGATGGACTGGCCAGCTCGCTCTCCAGACATGAATTGCCTCGAACATGTCTGGTGTGAGATGCCTAGACAATTGTCAACCTTAGCACAACCGATCAATAACCTGGGAGGACCTTTCTAACGCTTTACGGGATATTTGGACGAATTTTGCCCCAATTTTATAAAGTTTGATTTGAAAGTATGCCTCGTAGGGTTGAGAATGATCTTAGACGAGCTCGTGGGGGACCAAACTAGGTACTGCTAACCGAAACTTCAGCCTTCTTGTGGTTTCATCATAAAATTTTTATGTTATTCAAACACAGAATTTTGAGTGCTCCTAATAAAGCCTTTTTTCTCTCCAACTTTCCATTTTGTCATTCTTTTCTCAAGTGAACCATATTATCAACTGAAAATACCCTGATATTTGACTAAATTTATAATCTTCAAGGGAATATTTAAGAAATAAATTAGAACAAGTAAGTGATCCCTATCATTTTGAGCAGTGTACATATCTCTTCTACTTTGAATAAAATGCGAAATGATATTCTGCTTCTGCATACACATATGAAATTCGATTCTGTTTTCTTTTTTCTTATTTCTATAATTATTAAACCTTGAGATTTGAAACGAAATCGTTCTTTCATTATATGTCTGTACATTTTTATAATTCTGTGAGAATGAGAATGATCTTTAAACTATTTCGTATCCCTTCAATATTTTGTTATGCAACTCTTAATACCACGAAAGATTTCTCGAAAAATCGATTAAGAAATCCACTCTGTCCTGTGTGATCACATACAATTAAACGATAAAAAATGTATTGAATTATATACAGATTGTATATTGTGCTTACATTTAGAACATATTATTCTAAAAATGATGCAGATATCTGTTTGACGTATTCAATGTTCTTTTCTCAAAACCTATTTCAATAAAATCTTCCAAGGACCTAATTTTACTTAGGGCAGTTCTCAGGAAAAAATACTCATTTAACGAAATAAATTTGTCATTAAAGTTGAGAAATGATTGAAAAAAATAATGAATATTCTCAAAATGAAATCTATAAAGTTTCGTCCGTCCTCTAGCAGAGAATCCATATTAATAATATAATCCGTTGTCCCCGAATATATTATAATATGTGACATGCTAATAGCATAGTGCAAAGAATGCTATAAACTACTATCACTGTTTAAACAATGCTATATAACTGGTAACAAATTCTTAATTTAATTGTGTTTGAAACGCATCCACCACTTTAATTTTACTGGTTAATCTTTTACACATTGAGGACGAATTGGCAAACCCTAACCTAACTCAGTGTTCCGTTCGGATTTTCGGAAACTAACCTAATTTGGAAAATGAAAACCCAAATATAAAATTTAGAAAATCTATAATTAAGTTTAATGATAAAATTTGAATAAATCTAATTGAAATGGCTTTAAGAGTGTCGAACATACTTACCTGGAAATTACTGAAGGTTTTTAATTCACATTACATGTTGACTTCTAGATTAATTCAAATGAATCATTTCAGGAGAAACCTCTAGGTCTTCTGGTACCCCTGACAAGTAATATAAAGGAGTCAGTCCGTTATAGCCGCCAGAAACACTGGAACCCTAAATTTAAATGGTTACGTAGAGAAAAAGTTATAAAAGTCGATCTGCCTAATCTCAGTAAGACTATGAAAGTCTAACAGAAGAAACAAGTTAGGTCGAAAATGAAGGAGAGAGGTTTATTGCCACGAGCTCCATACAAAGAGACTTCAGTTTTTGTTATTTGTACAGGAGGTGTTTTTGAACCCTATGTACCCCCGAAGGGGATGGAAAAGTGTCTCCCATAACAGCTCAGGGTTTATATATTTATTTGTTGTGAATGCACCCCTTCCTTTATATTTAATATTTCTTAATTTGTCCTAATTGCTGCCAAAATAAATAACTTAGCTCTTTCATTTTAGGGTGCAAAACAGAAATTACAATTCCTTGAGAAAAAGTCGAAAACAATGATGGCAATAAGAAAGTGAGACAGTATGATGAAGATTTTGATTCTACTCATTCTTGAAAAAGGCTGAAGAGATATATAAAAATATGCATGAATTGTATGATGGATCAAGATACAGAAAGAATTCAGCAATATATTACAGAGAAAGCTTACCCTGAAGTTATACATAATCTAGAGTGCAAAACATCAGGTGGAGATTCATAGATAATGTTGAATACCCCATATTGTTCATGCTAGGTGGACTGACGTTATTACAAAGGAAAATATTTTTGCACAATTACTGTTAGATTCCATACTAAACAATAAAAAATTTGTTTTATATACGCTTTTGTCTTCAAGTGTATTCTACCAAATATTACTTAATGTGTTCCAACTGTGTAAACAGAAACATAGAAAATTCAATTGGAATATTGAAAGGAAGAAACTTCATATTTCCATAACAAGATATCCAATTCGAGTGAAATTTATTTTGTGAATGAAGATTGATTATACTAATGTTCATGCAGGATTTCAAGAAGATCGCATTATCTGAACCATAGAAAATTCAATTGAAATATTGAAAAGAAGAATCTCTATATTTTTTTCATAACTACAGGGTGTTTCATCATAAACTGGACAAACATATATTATCGTGTAGAGGACATCGGGAGAATCATTTTTGCCTTGTACAATATATCCCGTTTTCGAAGCATAAGCGAGATACAGGGTGTCAAACGTCATTTTTGAGCAAGATTCTTATGAGTGTGGTCAGTTATGTATAACACTTGGTGTGATGGTTTTCGGTCAAATCTCAGTATTTTGGGTCATCTATTCGGAAAAGTTGACGAACTCCGAAAAAAAATTTACAAAATGCCGGAAAACCTGCAATGTTCCAAATTTTTTTTTGCGGTTGTCAAATTGACTTGTTTTCTGAATGAACACAATTTCTCAGACTTTCTGTGAAAAAATTTTTTCAAAAATCGAACACAAATTTTTTTTACATGTCTACAGCGATGAGAAAATTTCACTCGAAACGGATGAAATTTTGTACAATTGTACTTCTTGAATTATCAATCACGAATATGAAAACAGAATCGTAAAATATCGAACGGTTTCGTTACTACAGTCATTCAAATGTTTCGTTCGGACCTCTGAAATATTGAAAATAAAATTGTTTTGGGTTCTAGAATCAAAATAATTAAATTATTGGCATTTCTTAACATTTTAGATGATGAATTTAAACGAAAAAAATCAGTGAAACTTAGTTGGGACTCGAAACGACGTATAGTCCGTTCACGAAAGGTTAGCACATAGTAGGCGTTTTTTTATTTATCTGAAGTTGGCAGTATTTTCTGTCATAACGTAAATAAAGTCACGTTGCCGAATGTAACCGGCCTCGTTCGACAGATTACGAGTTATCAGACAACTCTATGCAATATGACAACATTGCGTATCAATCTGACAAGAACTAACCTAAATTTTAATATACCAGTGAATTGCCAAATTTCCATGGCCAACTGACGGCTCAACCTTCGTGAACGGACTATATAGTCCGTTCACGAAAGGTTGAGCACATAGTAGGCGTGCCATTTCCCTATTTAATACCTACGTCGTTTCGAGTCCCAACTAAGTTTCACTGATTTTTTTCTTATAAATTCATCTAGAATGTTTAAACATGCCAATAATTTAATTATTGTAAACAATTTGTCCTCTACACGAAAATATATGTTTACCAGTTTATGATGAAACACCCTGTATATACATATCCAATTCAAGTGAATTTATTTTGTGTATGAAAATTGACATACCTACTGAATGTTCATGCAAAGTTTCAAAAGGATCTAAAGCACCTGGTCAGGGATTTCTTGAATTTTTTCTAGACAATTTGTGATTGCACGATTTATTTTATTGTAAAAACCCTATAGTGTGTCTCTGTGATAAGTTCTTCAACTTCATATTGATTCTTTTGTCATATCATGTATGTTTTAACTTCCATCTTTCTACTTGCAGAGTCTCGCAATATATGACAGATTTGGTAGATTGATGCATGGAAGTGAAATTCTTGCAAAAGATGTTTTGGAGTACATCGTTTTTGAAAAACATTTATCTAATGAGTATGGTACATGGAGAATACATTCAAAGATTATACCTGATTGGTTACCACCTAAAGAACCAGGCAAAAATACTTTTATCAAACCCAAAGAGCAGAAGAAGTTCCACAGTTGTTAGCTAAAGATGCAGTTGGTGAAAAAGCTGTCATTGAAGAGCAACCAAAAATTGAGGGAAAATCCGAAAATTTAGCAACTGTTTGATATTCTTTAATTGGAATTATGTAAATAAGTAATAAAGAAAAATACAAGATGAGTGAAGTTATTCATACAACAGTTTATTTCCTGCCACTTTTCCATTGCATTATTCAATATTCTAATCAAATGTACAGGGTTTTCAGAATAAGGCGCCGTGAATTTGAGATTTTCATCCTTGTTGAAATTTGAAAAGATATTGCCTTTTCAAAAATAGTTTCAACACCCCACAAGATTTTTGTTTCTTTTTATTAGGAATGAGTACGCTTCAAACAAACACAGTTTTCTCAATATTCCCCAGTGGCGTCCGCACAGTCTGCTGTCCGAATAAATTCAGTGAAAAAAATAGTACGCCAACGCTTTTTTCAAAATTAAAATTATTTTCGTAATAACCACACCTCCTCACTGGCTTTCTTACAGGACACTGTCGCCTCAGGAAGCATCTGTTAAGGATGGGATTATCGGACACTGACAAGTGTAGGTTCTGTGGGGAGGAGGTAGAACCCCCATTCACCTAGTCATGGAGTGCTTTGGCATTGCGAGCCTAAGAGAATGCCTTGGGCGAGAAACTAGCCTCGTTGAAGCATTCACAGATATTTGATTTCATTATATCTCTGGAACTGGAAGGTGAGCTGTGAAGGGTTTGGCCAGAACAGCTCTGTAAGGGGTAAAATAGACCTTAAGGTCGCAATGAACTGTAACCCCTTTTTTAAACTAATAACTACACTATTTACAAAGAGAATGGTATCTTGAGTTTTTTTTTTCACGAACGGTTTCTAAAATGAAAAATTAAATGCAATTTCATCTAAGGGATGCAGATTGCAGGGTGTTGAAATTCGAAGAAGAAGGATTGATCAGAAATATTTTCTACACCCTACAAGGTTTTTGTTCGTCTTTTGATAGGTTATCAGTACGCATAAGAACACATTTTCTTCAATCAAAATTTTTTTAA
>JACDNR010000918.1:0-26964 GCA_013421045.1 Propylea japonica | reverse complement strand
GTCTCGAGAGATTTTTGCAAAAATTTCGAAAACTAGAGGTCCTAGAAAAATATTATTTATAGGGCGTTTTTAGCAAAATCTATAACAGTTTAAAAGAGGGTAAAATCATTCCAATCGGATAAGCGAGTATCGAATAATTCCGGAAAGTAGTTTTGGAAAAAACGAAAAAATCGGGGTTTTTCGGTCTCGAGAGATTTTTGCAAAAATTCCGAAAACTTGAGGTCCTAGAAAAATTGAATGTATGGGTCGTTTTATAGAAATTTCTACCGGTTTAAACGAGGTATAAATCATTTCAATCGCATAGCGAGTGTCGAGAAATTCCGGAAAGAAGTTTGGAACAATCGAGTTTTTTTAGGTCTCGAGAGTCGAGAGTCTTTTGTGGAAATTTCGAAAACTTGGGGTCCTAGAAAATATAATGTATATTGTCGTTTTCAGAAGAATATACTATAATTTCGGTCAGTTTATTCAATTCTTTTGGTATGACCAGTCTTAAACTCACAGTATTGTTTGTTTAAATTGAAGTTTACATCAAAATATAAATATATACATGTTATAATCATTTATAGAGACCCTGTACCTTTCTTAAAAATATTGAGTGTTCTCAACAAGAGTAGAATATTCGACGATCATGAATTCACTAAAAGCAAATGAATATGGCCCAATCATCCCCACCAGGGAGAAGTTCATCAAAACCCAATTGAAATTAAACAAATCCAGGCAGATTAGAGCAAGGTCCCCCATTCGGCGTGTATAGGATAGTCGGCACATGTAGAATGCAAACTTGCCGACCCGTCTTATCTCACGTATCGTGATAATTATCGTCCTCCCCAATCAGGCCAAATAATAAAAGAACACACAGTCGAGCATACAAAGTACTCTGGAGCTCACGACGTCGAACTGAACCCCAGTCAGACGTCTCCCACACATCGGGGGTGGTTGCAAAATGCATAGACGCCGATCAGCCAGTCGCACGAAGGTGCAGTATAAAGCCATAAAGAGTAGATAAGGTGTTATCTCGTTCTCGCTAATTGAAAGCTAATTGGTCTACCCGAGCAGTTTCGCAGAGAATGAACGTTAAGCCGCAGGCGTAATGCAGATTTGTGAGCCGGTGTGGCGCAACTTCGACCCCCCCGGGCCATGATAAACTGCTAGTTTGGAGCAAGCCACCGGCCGCGATCCAATTGTCTCAAGATTTAACTGTTTCACCAAATTACCTTTTGCAGTAAATTTTACTTCGGCCGATTTACTGCACCACCGACGCAAAGAACTTGCCGAACGTGACATTAAGCTACCCCTGATAAACAAAGTTTATAATGAAACATGATCAACGCCAGATACCGCTTTTCCCCAAGAAACCTTTTCCCAGATAACGAAGCTACAGTCTGTTTCGTAATGAATATCTTTCGCGGTGATATGACGAAGTCTAGCGAAGCTAAAAAATCAACACTACAAGAAAAAGTAGCCTCATTATGTCAACAGTATAGATAAATGATGAAACTTAGTGACCTAAAATAGATCCCTGCAGTACACCACTTGACAGACCGACTCCGAAATAAATACCCACAATAACACGGCGAACCAACTCAATTTGAGATCCATAATAATATGATCTTGTGGACACTTTTATAAACAAATTTTTTCGAGAAAAGTTTCCCCAAGAAACCTTTTCCCAGACAAAGGTACATTTCTAAAAAACTTTATAGGTTTCACTCCCAGTCTCTGAAACAGAAATAATTAAAAAAATGTAATAAGATGAAGAAGGTGTCTGATATAGACACCGAAACGTTACTTTGTCCTTTTCATTTATTTCCTCTTTCAGTTTTACTGTTAGGCAACAATTTTTCAAGACCAATTTGCTCCTGACAAATAAGTGCAAAGATTCTCGCAGAAGCACTTCATCTTAATTGAAATTTTTTTCATTATTTTTGTTTCAGAGACTGGGAGTGAAAACCTATAAAGTTTTTTAAAAATGCAGAATCCTCCCAGAATATATTTCAATCGATATAACAAAGGTACAGCCTGTTTCTCATTAAATATCTGTTGGGGGCGATGTGTCAAAGTCTAGTTAACAAACCTGATAGATCTAGAGTACAAGAAAATGGATCTGATTATGTCGAGAGCATGAAAGATGAAAAGAAATGAACCTAAAATAGAGCCCTGCAGTAAACCACCTGGAGGACCGACACCAAAAAAACACATTTGAGATCCGTTACAATAGTCAATGTCAATTCTTTGACGAACAATCAAAAACAAGAAAAGTTTATAATGAAACATCAATGCGGGCAAAATTTGGCTAATATTCTCGGGTGATTCACATGATGTTTTCAATCAAAAGTTTTTCGGTGGAAAAAAGGGACACATTTGGCCTGCATTCGGAGCTTCCTCGTGATAGAATAAACGGGTTCAAAGAACCCAATTCGGAATGAAAAGGCCTCTTTTTCACACGAAAGTGATGAGGGTTGGGCGTTCTTCGCAATTAATTAGTATGGAAATACGAGCGGGAAGGCCTTCGGCGGTTAGAAACGACGTAGCATAATAACAACAAAATGAATTAAAAGTAGTAGAATACATTAAATCGGAGGGTCAAGCTGATAGCTGAGATACAAATTAAGATATTCTAATGGGGCGCCTAACAAGAACACGGACACATTACCATTCTCCCTCATTGCTCTTCTCAGGGATGATATGGACTCGCAATAGATGCTGCCTGCTAATCTGAAAGATACGTCCGCTTACAACTGCGTCAGGACCAAATTAATTCTGCGGAGGGTTAAAGTGACCATTTGATTCTACTCGCAGAAGAATTTAATCAAATTGGAAGAAAATTTGTCCTGATAAACATATCTTGATTCGTGACTATGACTCCGGAAAAGAAGACCATAAATATACACAACCCTACACCCAATACAATAATATAAACAGGACAATTTCCTTATAGAACTGGGATCTGTAGACAAGCAAAAAGAGACCATTTCGAAAATTCTAAAACGATTTTTTATTTCATGTATAAAAAAATTCATTAAAGTTTTTTCATACTTAAAATGTTCGTGTGTGTGCCATTTATATATTGAAACCGACTTATATTTGTATTATTGAAAATGAAAATTGGTTCTACAAGTTGAAAATTCCCGAGAAAAGTATTTTTGGACTTGGGAATTTCAATTCGATTCAAAAAAAGTCTTTCAATGTCGGCGATACGCTGATGTAGTTAAACCGTAATGAAAACTTAGATTGAAATGAATGAAACAGAGCAAGAAATTGAAAAATAAAAATTTCTTACCTGTAAGCCTACAGCAGAAAGCATCGGCAAATCGATGACACCTGCAATTCAAAAATTCAGATTGGTCAATTGGCCACAATGATATAAACAAACAAATTTACAATTTATTAATGAGTAAGCTACATACAATCTTGTTTGCCCAATTATCACATATTGTATGGTAATTGTTTAAGAACAATGCACTTCTTTAGGTATATAATTCTGTCTCTGTGGTCATGATATTGTTAGGTTATTGCATATGTAATCAATTATATGCATCCTGGGTTATTGAGGTTTGACGTTAAGAAATTCTGAATGCAAAATAGGTTGGATAGAGGGTGAATAAGCGAAAGACTCAAATCTTTGTTTTTTATTGCGAATGAGCTCAACATGTAAGGTAACACATTTCAGAAACTTCTTTCTCTCACCATAAATAAAAAATAGAACATCTTAGAGTACAAAGGCTGTAACTGACCTCTAGAAAACGCAGGGCAGGGTAGAGGTTTGAAAATTTTTCGCAGAACGAGGTGACGATGTGAATATTTCAAGATATGCGATAGGTCATGCACAGGAATCAAGGCCGTTATGGCTTCGTGCCACCCTACAAAGTAACATCTCTACGAGGGATGAATTTGGAAAATGTATGGCCAATGAGTAATGATTGGAGTAAGAAGGTGGCGAAAGATGGCCAGGTTTGGCTCGGCCCGAAATGAATCTTGATTATCAGAAAGGGTCATTATTTATATTCCATTTTAACTATCAAATGGAAGGCCATCAAGACCAAAAGTAAAATATTATCGTTTTAGTTCTGTGAACTATAATGAAACCTTTATATGTGGAGTAAATATTTTAGAATTAGCTCAACTTGGAGAGACTGATAAGTCGGAGCTTGCTTTGAATGAAGAAAACAGGATATCAAAAGAAGAAAAAATGATACATGGAAAATTGAGAAATTAGCTTTCACGTCATCAACTAGAACATTTAGGTTCGATTTTCGAGGAACTGATAAAAGGTTTATTTCCTCAACCACAAGCAATAATTTGCAGATCATTAGGCATGCGCAAGATAGCTGTACTTGTGCTCGGGCATGCGTATTAGGAATCAACGAAATTCAGGCGACCTATACCGACAGTTGAGAGGTACCTAATATCTTGTTCTCATATTGGTGTTCAATTTATATATTCCAATATGGTACCCGCTGTTTCAAGGTAAACGGTGTAAAGCACATTTGAGAAAACTACTGAAGAAAATTTCGCAAAACTAAGATCTGAATATATGTTCTCTTTTCAAGTTTCGCATGGACATTGGAATAAATTCAACAACTCCAGAGATTTTCTTCTCTGGTTATTTTCACAGGTTCCACAATATGCCCGAACTATGAATCTTAGTTATTCGAGATTTTTGTATTTGATATGTATGATGAATGTAGAACCCAGCCTAAAGGCTGGCCGTAAACATGGCATACAATATTTGTTTCCGTCATATCAACAATAATCTGTAAACGGTTAAGGAACTTGTTGGGGCTATGTTTTAGGTAGAAACTAATGTCGGGGGTGTCTTTTCAACCCCGTACGGTCCTGGAGGGTCGTCTGGTAGAGACCGGGAGCAGGTTGCGCGGGGCCCCTCGAAAAGGATAAACGGCAAAACGATGACGCGCTGGTGTATTGGCTACTTGTTGATACCACGTCGAAGATAGCGTGGCGGAGGCGTGGAGGAAGTTAGAACGACGAATCGCTCACCTCGGGCCCGGAGCCCGCTCACCGGAGTTGCGTGAACAGAACCAACCAGCCTACCCGGATCGTTCGGTGCACTCGGAAAGAACGCCCACTCTCAACTCGCCTCTCACCTTTCATTAGTCACTAGTCGTTGGTGACGGCAGGCGCGGTATCCTTACTGCACGTCCAAAAATACTCTCGCGCGCGTCAGTGACAGTGCTTCCATGATATACAGTGTGTGACAGTCCGACCCTACCAGCCATGTTGCCGTACCAGGCAGTTGCGATGGACTACGCTGTGTCTCCTGGCTTCCAGAGGCATCAACCCCCAATTGGTCTGGGGGTGAACATCAACCCGGCCTTCACGCACTCCTGGTTCGTACCAGCGGATCTGTGTGTCCCCTACAAACAGACTCCTCTCCTCGAAACAGGGCATGTTTACTTGTATTTTCTGCTTTTAGTCTAAACTTGGCCTGATATCACCATCACCGACCATTTTTCCTTCTACTAACTCCCATTGCTCCAATTACTGACGTTATCCTATTGTACGAACATACTAACGTTGCACTTTTTATCTATTTAATGTGTACCTCAACGATTGACCAACAGTCAGGTGTTGATAGCTGATAATTCCTACATTGGCCAGCTATGTATTTAATACATTTACCCAAAAGCAATCTGAATGACCAATCGTTCATTTGTCCCATCCAAAATATGATAACCATAAAACAGTAACGCGTTGAGTCTCAAAATAGGTAGTGACATAATAATACTTTTCAATCTCAATCAATTACACTCTATTTATAGTTTTCAGACGGTTAATGTGTCAATAATCAAATGCCAAACCTGATAAATCTTTTACAGTATGACCAAAAGTAAATATTGTATGCCATTCTTTTTACTCATTGTACAAACATTTTGTGACGAGGGAATTTGACCCGGCGCGTCCGCCATTTTGGAGCTATTAAAAATTTATTGCTCTCAAATGTATGGTTATATATATTTCATTGTTGAATTCTAAAAAAGCTGACGATTCTCGAAGAACACATAAGCTTTGTTGAAATTTTGCTTTGCCTGAATAAATAAATGGAATAATTTTATAGGGATTTGGAGCCATTTAATATCAATGAAATTAATTAATGATCAAGTAGATCTATTAATGAGCTGTCGAAAACAAAGATCAACAATTTTCAAGACCTTCATCGATGAAAACTCAAAATTTCAATCCAAGAAATAAATCTACACAAAAAAAACAAAGAAGAGAGGGGAAGTTTTCAAAATTGGATGACAATTTGAAAATATACTTTTTAAAATGTTTGATTTCTTAAATGCACATTTGATTCTTCTGTTATTTGAAATTACAATGTTACTCCGATTATATTGAAATGACAACTAACAATACTAATATACTTTATCAATTGTAATTATGTGCAGTATCAGTTATAACTGAATAACTTCTAGTCCCACTTCAAAACAAAAAACACATAAACATTAGTTGCGTGAATGAAAACATGTATTGAGAAATAATCGATAAAAGTTTCTCAAATAATAATTCGAAAAATTACTACTGTCCCAAAATGTTCTAGATCCGACTATGGTGAAATAAGGCTTATATCCACTATGTGAAAATAAGGCTTATATCTACTGTGGTGAAAATAGATCTGTTGTTGTTTTTATTTAGTACAGTCGTTTATATTCTACCAACTAAGATTCATTCAGGTTCAATAAAATCTCATTCGCTCAAAAAAAAATAAGAACTAAACTAAACATACAGATGAAATAAGCCCAATGCAAGTCTGATTTACAGCGACAGAATAATCATAGAAGATAGTTGCACAGAGATAGGGGAAGCCGCTGGACAAACAGTGGCCTCTCCAATCAAATCCAATAACTGTCAATTCGCATGTAGAAATCTGGAAACGTTTATTGGATTTATCGGTGTTTCGCACGTTCTTTTTTATGGCGGCACTCGAAAAAAAAGGGGGGACAGTTCCGATAATACTATTATGCCATCCGTAATGCCCTTTGAGGGAATACTGCGAAATGAAACGGAAACAGAGCCAATATCCCATCAAACCGCTGTTTGGATTTGTTGATTTCCACCGCTATTTCCCTGTCTCTGGAGGCTATTTCAATCAGACCGTTAGATTTTCGCAAACACTGATGATTCATCGGTTTTTTTCCATCTTGGAGGAACTTCCGAAAAGTGCGATGTCATTCCTTCATCAGGATATTCCTTCATCAGGATCTCCCTTCGTTTTGGTTTCGCTAATATAATGATAACCAACAATCAAACATTTTTGTTTCAATTATTAAGACTCAAGATTTAAGGGTCTCCACGCCCTAAACTGTCTACGTCAAATTCAGTGAGACCTCAGAAACTAGAAGCCAGACATTATGTTACGAAATATTCCGGATTTTCTTCTCCACAGAATCTGCAGTCATCATTTTCGACTACACCTAGTTTCCTTAGGTTTTTCTTGAGAGGGTAGTGACCCATGAAAAACTCTGTGAGAGGGCGCTGCCTATTCTTGTTCAATTCCAAGAGAATTCGGGATCTTTTGAAAAATTTTCTGGAGTGATTAAGTCCCGAAAGGTTCAGCCAGAGTCTTCCTCTTTCTTCTCGTGATTTTTTTGTAGATGTTTTCCCCTATACCACAGAAGGGTTCTAGCCCAATAAAAGAAGTTGATGGCCCCTTCTTTGCGAAATTGTCAGTACGATCATTAGAAAAGATTCAATTTGTTATGGTTGACTGATATTAGCTGCTCAAAGCTTAAAGTTCGAATTTACTTTTGTGAAAACAAGAACTGGAACCTACAGATTCATGAAAGCCACCCCTAAACTCATCAAAAAGTATCTGCGATACGACAAAAAAATCAAAAACACATTCGACATAATCGTAATTCCATAAATGGAAGTTTATTATCCAGCATTACATCCAAGGAAAAATCCGATTTTATGGAGCCATCAAATTAAAAACCTTTTCGCAAATCAAAATTTGATTACTCGTAAAGTGCCCTGCTATCAAGGAGCCGGACAATTATCGGGAAAATGTAATAGCAATTTCCTTTTCGCTCATTATTTCGGTTTAGGTCGTAAAAACTATTTGTCAGGAAATTGCTGTCAATATTTGAAACGTGGATATCTTCAGAGGAAATATTGACCACAAATATTCAGTATTTATCTATCTGATCTTCTGCTAGCACACAATGGGAATCGATCATGATATATGGCATATAAAGGCGTCTTAAAAAGTTTTTTTCCATTTGAAGAAAAACTAACGTATCTAAATCATCGAATTCCACATCCAACTAAAAAAATGCACTGCCAAATTCGTCGTCGTTGTTGTGTAAACAAAATAAAATTCGATTTAGCGTCCCCTGTGCATTATTCGCATTAACTGGACCAAAGATTCGTTCTGTCAGCATTGCTTCTTGCTCAATTGCGACATTTGCAAGGGACAACAAGCGTGCCTGTATACGAAGGAAATCAAAGGAGGAGGCTCCCCATGACTCACATGAATGGCAGATTGAACTCGGGTATTTTCTTGCTAATTTGAACAGTGTTTCTGGAGACAGATACCTAGAAGTCACTATATAAAAGATTGATAGAAGGAAATCTTTCAGGGGTTGAAAATACATTAAGAAACCGAATAGTCTACTCTGAAAGGGTCGGTTTTTCACTCTTTCTATGGCAAAATAAAGGGTTTTCCAATAAGAAGTGTTGTTTTGATATTCAAAGAAAAATGCCATTTTTCAATATATAATGATCGGATGTTTATTTCATTATAAAAAGTTAATAGTGGAAAATAACATCAGGCAAATGACCAACACGACCACGCTTACAGACCATATCCTTTCAATGAAATTTTCCATAACCAAATCGCATAGTGGCTGGCCTATGTCCTCGATAGCCTCACGAATTCCATTTTGAGGTCTTGAATCGACGCTGGGCTATTGGCGTAGACCTTCTCTTCCACGTGGCCCCAAGAAGAAGTCGCAAGGTGTTAAATCACAAGATCTCGGTGGCTCTTCGAGAGATAACAGGGTCCGGATCATTTTCATACATTTCAGCGACCCAATCAGCAAAGACACGACGGTTGATGATCGGCCGAAAGTTCTTGTGTTAACCAAACTTCATAAGCCTTAAGTCCCAATTCTTTATGCAAAATACGGTGAATTGACGTTTGTGGAATGCCTAATTCCAAAGAACGACGAGGAATGGACAAACCTGGCTTTTCTTCAACACTTTCGGCTACAGCAGCTATATTCTCGCTGTTCTTGAGCGATGTGCACGGTTTTTTTCTTCACATCACTGAATGGTCCTAACAGCTCAAATTTTTCCACCAATTTCTTTATTGCGGCCCGACAAGTGCTTCATGACGACCCAAAAATGTTCGAAGTTTACAAACCGTCTCTGCCAAATTTTCACCATTTTCATAGTGAATTTTAATAATTTCAATGCGTCCTTGAAGCAAGTATCGTTCCATTTTTATTAATGGGTAGTTTCTACTTATCAAATGTCAAAAAATGACAGCTTCAAACGTGACATCTACCGAAATAGCGGGCTTTTCGAAATAACACTCTTATTGAAAAACCCTTTACACTGTGGTTGTTTCTATCAATTCATTGTATCATTTATCTCAAATGAGACCAGTGAAACTAATCTTCAAGAAAACTAGAACATGGATAAAATCGATCGATCATTATACAGAGGAGTTCCTGTCCGAAGAAGGCTATCACTTCTAAAGAAAACCTTGCCTGAAAATAACAATATACAGGATGGAGCAGAAGAACTTGCTGATTCAGAAATTCAAATTACCAAAAACGATATACAAATATCGGTTGGTGTTTATCCACTATCAAGTACAAAGTTTAGAAAGTTAAAAAATCGTTTGGTACAGCTATACATGAAATCTACAAACAAACCCTGAGTGTGCAATGCGGAATGAACTTTCAGAGCACGATCATTGATCGATTCGAAGTTGGCAGGAGCAGGTCTGGCCGTAAGAAATCGGATTATAATGCCCTCTCGTTATCCTGGACGAGCGGTACATAATTGCACAAAAAAAGACTTGTTTTGTCGGCCATCTCTCCTCTTGCTCAATTTGCAGCAGCACTCTTGAGATAGGGGCCAGCGTGTGAAAACAAAATTAAGGCGAGCTCGGACTGAAATTGGTAGGAATGGCCTATGTTACTTCAACCGTCATTCGGCCCCTGAGAGACTTGTCCCTCCATTGATTATTAGGTTATCTATCGGGGCGCCCCGCATACCTGGCGACACCTCCAACTCCTCGGGGAGCATGGGGATGCCTTTTATCTTTAAGGCAGCGAGATCCGTGAGTGCCGACACTGTCCTCGATGTGGTGATTGACTCCAAGAATGACCCACGTCTTGGAAAACGCCGAATGGCGGGAGTTAAGAGTGCTGACTGGATACCGCGGATGGTCCAGTTTATGGTCGACGTACGTGAGTCCGCGTGTCACGCTAATCACCAAGACGTCCAAGGGAACACTGACTGACGGCCCTCAACCGAGAGAACCCTCTCTACCTTTTATCGAACATACTCGGGGTTTCTTTGTCGACATTTCGCGACAAAACCACAAGACAGACTTTTCTCTGAAGACTATCTTTCCACCGAAAGTAGAAATTGCGTCTTCAAAAATGTTCATGTAAGCTTTCTCTCAATTTGAGATTCAATATGTACCCTACTTGTGGAACGTTAAATAACGCGGATTTCATGATGAGCTTTTCCGGAGCTTTTCCTCATTACACCTGCATTCGAGATTTTGGTAGAATTGTCAGAAAATTATCACAGATCACTTAATGTGATTTTTCCCCAGTTTTCTATAACTGAGTGACGCAACTCGCATTCAACATTAGGTCATATTAGGAAATCCCATCAATTGAGCAATGAAGCGTGAATAAATGAGAAAAGAGGTTAGGTTTTCTTCTCAAAAATTGACGAAAATAGAGATAAGTTCGGTTATCTTCTAACCAATTGATCGGTAGAAAACCTAACTTTCCTTTCCATCATTCAGAAGATAACCTAACCTAACCTCTCTTCCTATCCATCAACCTAACCTTACTTTACCGGTCTTTTCATCGTTTGATAAGATAATAACCTAACCTATCTTTCATCATGCCTAAGGAGATTATCTGCTTATCAATGGATTGCGGTAATCTAACCAAATCTACCGTAGCTTCTTTCTTATCAATTGATGGGAAGATAACCTAAGAACCTAAGTTGAATTCGATTCAATTTTGATTTTTCAGCTTAGAAATAATGGCCTCTCAGAAATTCATTCGTGTTTTGCTTCGTAGTAATATTTTCGAGAAAAAAAATAATAAAATCACTCTGTTATGAATCGTCATCCCCACTAATTATGTTTGCTCTAGTCATCATAGCGAGAAACTTGAACTTATTAGTAGAGAAATGAAACATTTTGACATAAGTAAGTATGTCAGACGTTTTTTATCATTATTCCGAAAATGAATTCGATATTTAGGATGAAATCTCTCTATAAATCTATGGGAGATGATTACCCTTCAATAGGGTCCTGTAGCGGTCTTAGAAGAACAGGAGATTAGAAAAATCATCACTTGGAATGCCAGACCTGGTTTAAAACACCCTCCTGGCCCAAGAGCATGAATTAAGTATTTTGTATCTAAATATTGAAGGTATTTATTCGAATAGTTTTAAGTTTCAATTTTGTAAAAACGGCGAGGCAGGGTTTTTTCTACTGAGGTTTTTCCTTGTGCTCTGGTATCATACGCCAAAATAGTATGGTACCCCGTTTTGCACCAACCTCAGCTAGGGACTTTTTGTTTCATGTATTGTATTTTGTTAGCTCTCAATTCAAAAGAATACATATAGTATAAAAATCGCATTTTCAATATTAATTAAAATTAATCACTCAAAACTTAAGAGTATAATTGGATAGGTAATTCAAGACTTCTCTATGCTGTCACATGAAAAAACCTATTTCAACGTACCCAATGAGAAAAATAAATCACCGAACCAAGGTCGCGTTATCTTCGAACCCGAGTAGCTTTGTTTAACATCAACAAAGTAGAGGCAGAACCGATAAATTTTCCGGGCAAAGGTCAATAATTTCCCGAAATTCCCCTTGCAGTTTACAGGGAATTCACAGATAGGTGGCGGTATTGAAATCTGAATTCCACAGGACGGCAGTCGGGGGCAGAGAAAGAAAAAGACGGAAATCGGGATACGGGGAGCCGGACAGCGTTCCTAAGGATGTATAAAAGTGAAAACTAACGCATCGGAAACGGAAGCTCTATCGGCCACCGGAAGAGCAGAAGGGAGAGGAAAAACTGGGCCTTGATACCGGTCATTATCATTCAATTTGTAGTTTTCTGAGTAAAACTTACATTAATCAAAAAGAAAAGCTCAGTTCTTCTACGAATAACTTTTCACTACGATCGCTGGCTTCTAGCAATCACTGGCATACGTTTGTCACACATTTTTTATAATTTTCCGAAATCAGTTCGATATTTAAGACGAAATACTGATGTTTGAATCTATGACCTTATTTTCTCTATCCTGCTCATTTTGGAAACCCAAGCAGGTCGTCAATAGCGTTGGAAAAACCGACAACCTCCTTAGGAGCCTTAGGCGTTACCTCTTGGGTGTCCTGGACAAGTTTTCCAATTGAATTGTTCTTAGGCAGCCAGCTCTGGACATGGTATACCACGTGTTCTGCTGTTTCTGCAATTTTCATCTGCTGAATTCCCATACGGTACAAAGACAGACAGTTCCTGTCAGCAGTCCTAACATCACACGAAGCTCAGCTCTCTGGGTGTTCAGGACCGCTTTCCCCATATGAAATTTTCTGAGGCCAGCCAGCTCTGGGCAGTTGCATATATTCAGCTATGATCTCTTCTGATCCACAGAGCTTGCAAATCTTATCTACGATTTAGATCCATTGGTAAACTAAATAGATGGATTTTTATCCAAGCGATTTACGGAACTTATTGCACTAGAACGTTTAGCGATGGTTTTGTCCAGAGATTTGAATCCAATTGTTTCAATCTCCTCAGAAGAGAGAGGTAGAAGCTATCGAGTCAAACCATAAGAAACTAGATTCTCTCGAAGATCCACGATTGACCTCGAAGTAAAAATTTCCCAGTTATAGTGTAGAGAAAATGAAATTTCCCTGTTTCCAATTCAAGTTCTAACCTCCATCTACTGGTTTGCCATCTCTTTCGGCATTAAACCATCACCCCAATGATAGAATTTAACCTTTGACCAATTTCAGCTAATCATCGAAGTAAGCTGGATCGGAGATCAAGTGCTGAGGCCAGTTTCTCTGCAGATCGGACTCGTACCGTGATTGCATTTCGTCTACGTGCTCCTTCACTTCTTCCATCGTTAAATTGACCCTATTCTCCTTTCTTCTTGATCGATTTCGGTTTTGAATCACAAATTTTTTCTACCGAATCTTTCTCCATGGCCTCGGTTTTCCATACGAATTCTATATCTATGTCGAGCCTTCCTGTCTTTTTCGTACTCATTTGGTTATTAACAAAAATATAAGATATAACGTTTAAATCACGATAATACAATTCAATATTGAAGACGAAAAAATGTTTCAGAGATCACGGAACAGATTTCCAAAGCGCTCAAGGTTTCATACTGATAATGAACCTGGAAGAGAAGACGACAAAACACGAAAACGCATGATAATTCTGGTTATTTCATTTCTATCGATAATTATCGTTGAAAATTTTGAATGGACAATTCAAATTTCAAACAATGGCTACTGTTATGCAATAAAATATGGTTATGATAACACAATCTTCAATGTAAACCATTAGTGATTGTATTCATTCCTTTGTTAAGTTTCGAAGAACTTGCTGATAAAAACATAAAACTGTTTTCACATTCAAATAATCAAATGAACCTCGTTCGATATCCGTAATATTAACGTTATTCATTTTTGTTACAGTATTTTGGAGCTCAGAAAGGAAAAAAGTAGAGACGCAGCTCGGACAAGAAGAGGAAAGGAGAACTACGAATTCTATGAACTAGCTAAAATGCTTCCACTTCCACAAGCTATAACTTCACAATTAGATAAGGCCAGTATCATAAGATTGACGATATCCTACTTAAAACTTAGGGATTTTTCTGGACATGGAGATCCTCCATGGAACAGGGACAGTCCAACACCGAATAAGACCCTCAAAAGTGAGTACCACTCCCCCTATTCATAGCAAGAAAAAAACCTAAGCTAAGATTTTACCCTTCTAACTCTTCTATCGTTTCAAGTTAAATTTATCAGCAAATCTTGGAATGGAAACTCATACGTGTCTTGTATGGATTTTCCAGTCTTCAAAACCTTGATTCGTTTGAAATTTTCAATCGCGAGCAGTAGTTTGGGTATCAATAGGAAGAAGGATGAACAATAGGAAAATTTGAATAGAATCTCATGTTGGATTTGACAAATTTCGGGCTTATCGTGTACCAAAGAACCTATTATGACAATGGATGATTGGTAAAGGACATGTAGACCAAGTGTGGTGGCACAATCCAAAGCCATGTAAGAGTATTCCAAGAATTCGATTGTTTCTATTAAGAAATTGATATTTGGCCCTGGTGTGAAACTATTTAGAAAGCCAACACCTTCTGATTAGCATAAGTATTGCAATTGGGTCGCGTCCATTCGTATTTTATGAGGAATCTTCTTAGAATTGCTGAGCATTAATGAACTTAACATGCTTTCTACTCAGTATACTTGGGGGGTTATGACACTGCCCTGAATATAAACTCGAGTCTAGCGAATAATAAAGAGTCTGGCGGCCATTTTGTTTTTGTTTAGTATTTTAAGCCATCGCTTGATCTGTACGTGATTGTGAATAGTAATACCGTATTGTGCCTAATGTTTATGCAGACGACCAACACATCCAGGTATCTTCATCGGCGAATGCAGGGAAATCATTTTGTAATCTCCATACGATAGTCGTACAATTATTTCATTTTGGTACTTTTATGGCTCCTGAAATTATACTTTTAATCATACGTTTTACTCCGGAAACCTCTGTTATACTCCACCCGCTCATAAATTTCAAACAACCAGTGAAATGACGGCGTACGTGGAATTTTAAACAATTTCTAATGCCGTGCCAGCTCTCAGAAAAACATCCACGTCATATGAATTAAAATCGTTGTATTCAGGAAGACGCCCTTCGATTTCTATGTTGAGAAAGGTATATTTCACCTTTCTCGACAAAGAAAGTAGACAAACAAAAGTTATTCAGCTGCTCTTGTGAAATTAAAGAATCGCGGAATAGAATACATATGGACAACCAGATGTTGACTTCCAATCTCCTCAGTGTTGATTCTGGGAGACTCAGAAATCTAAGGACAATCTTGCCAAGAAGAATCTTCAACTCTTTTATAGGACAGAACTGTAATATATTGATAAAGGGTTTTCCAATAAGAGATGCTATTTTGAATAGCCCGCTATTTCGGTTGATGTCACGTTTAAGATGTCATTTTTTTGACATTTCGCAAGTAGAAAACTACGCCATTAATAATAATGGAACGATACACGCTTCAAGAACGCATTGAAAATCATTAAAATTCACTACAAAAAATGATGAAAATTTGTCAGAGACGGTTCTTAAAACTCAAACATTTTTGGGTCGTCTTGAAGCACCTTGTAGGACCGCAATAAAGAAATTGGTGGAAAAATTCGAGCTGTTGGGACAAGTTAGTGATGTGAAGAATAAAACCTGTGCACTTCGCTCAAGAACAGCCAAGAATCTTGCTGCTGTAGCCGAAAGTGTTGAAGAAAACCCAGGTTTGTCCATTCCTCGTCGTTCTTTGAAATTAGGCATTCCACAAACGTCATTACACCGTATTTTGCATAAATACTTGGGTCTTAAGGCTTATAAAGTTCAGTTAACACAAGAACTCAAGCCAGCCCATCAGCAAAAACGTCAAAACCATTGATCTTCTGCGGGAAAAGTTTCCGGACCATGTTATCTCTCGAAGAGGTAATCAATCACAATTGGCTACCGAGATCTTGTGATTTAACACCTTGCGACTTCTTCCTATGGGGTCACGTGAAAGAGAAGGTCTACGTCAATAGCCCAGCGTCGATTTAAGACCTCAAAGATGGAATTCGTGAAGCTATCGAAGACATAGGGCAGCCACTTGCGATATGGTTATGAAAAATTTCATTAAAAGGATATGGTCCTGTAAGCGTGGTCGTGGTGGTCATTTGCCTGATGTATTTTCCACTATTAAGGGCATAACTTCTTCTTTATATGAAATGAACATACGATCATTTATATTGAAAAAGAGCATTTTTCTTTGCATATCAAAATAACACCTTCCATTGGAAAACCCTTTTCGTGGAATGAAGTGACTCTTCTATAGGGCATTGTGGTGTTGAAGGAAATGAAAAAGCCAATGAACTTGCTGAAAGTGCATTAGGTTAACACCTGCTGTCACAGAGTGAAAATTAAGATTTAATGAGCAGAATAATTCAGAAGATAAAGGCAAAGAATTTTCTCTGGAGTGGAAAATATATTTCCTGAAGTACTGGAAAATTTCAATGTGTCAACGCAGCAGGGTAAAAACTTAAATTGACCTGTCCGAGCGTTTCGCTCGAAAGCATTAGCGTTGTCCTTCTATCCAGGCACTGTATTTTTAGAATCACGGTGACGGCGTGCCTGATGTAACCATAAAGTATCTTAACGAGTGGGCGTCGAAATCAAAATCAAATCAAACCTCCCACAATTCGTATGACATGAATGTCGACTTGAGCATCGACAGAGCGGACGGGCTAGCAGAGCACAGCGTGCAGAGCGGAACAACCCTAACTACAGCTTGCAATCTAATCATCAACCCTCCCCTGTTAAACTCGCAAATCCCAATTCTGCCCCCGACCATGGATGATAAAATTAGGTGGGTGCTTATTGTAAACCAAACTCGGAAAATTTACAACCGTAATTCGCGTACTTGTGGAGGAGTGGGCCCTTAAGTGAAATAATATTGAGAATTAGTCCCTTTTCCTAATTCTTACTCACCAGCATTCTTAATGAATTGACATTGATACGGAGAGGGGAACGGATTATCCGGTTTTGTTTCGCTTTTTTAAATTGGATTTGCCACGCTCAAATCAACAAACCGCGTATTATATCTGTGTTCGAAGTCTTTTATTGCGTTTGCCTCAAAGTCTGCCGGCATTCCCTCTTCAGATTCCGTCATATCAACTTTTCCACGGCTTAGATTATGCTTCGGAATCAGTGCTCCAATAAAACTAAACTCCAAAGGTGATGTATTCATTTTTAAAATACAGTGAAACTTCCTATAACGAAAGCGCTAAATCCGCAAAAAAAAATCGTTATAAAGAAATTTCGTTATACAGAAAATTTGTTTCTTTAGTCGGCAAGTCGCGGTCGCAAATTCAAGTTCATCATTCAAACTTAAGCACTTGCTTTTAGACATTTTCAAACAACTTTCCACACTAGCGTAATGGTTAGATTGGAACCAAACAGCCAGGGCTGTATTTAAAACTGTTTCAGAAGGATCTCTCTGCCCGCCGTAATGATTCAGTTTAAGGTCGGGATTTATTACGTACGTCAGGAAAAATTTCGGAAAAAACCCACCCTTGTACCTTCTTACCAATACCCATTCAAAGAGTGATGTTCCTTGAATATTTCGTTATAGAGAGAATTTACTTCGTTTTAGAGGGTGTATTTAACATGGAATTTGGATTCAAGGTGCAATGTCTTGTGCGATATTCGTATACAGAGAAAGTCGTTGTACAGAAGTTCGTTATAGGCAAGTTCCACTGAATATAAAGAAGGAAAAAGTAAGAATTTCATTTCCTTAAAATCAAAAGGGCTCAATGTGGGAATGATGACGTACAAGCAAGCACTCAACCGCCAATTGTTGATCATTCGAATTCGCAAGCTTATCTCAGTGATTTAATAATTTTTTTCTCGAAAACATGGCTACGAAACGAGAAACGTATAACCGTTATGATTTTTAGAGGGGGCAGTATTTTTTTAAAACGATTTTTTTCTGGAAAAACAGTATAAAAATGAATATCATTATGAGTAAAAGTTTTAATCTATAAGAAAATCAATTTAAATGTGATAGTAATTTTTCAGAGCTTTAACAAATTCAGCAAGACAGTTTTTGAATAAATCTTTCACTTAATCACACACGAGAACAGAATATCAAATTTGACATATCCATATAGAACAAGTTGTCCATATAATAAGATCATTAGAATCTGCATTGAACGGATTAAGTTCAGTTCTTTCATAATTGTTAGGAAAATCGATGTTTCGAGTCTAAAATCCGGAATATAGTGATAACGGTATCTGCGTGATATATCGTAGGCGATAAAAGGCATTAATAGGAAGCCGAAAATGGGCAGGCAGCTGCAAACAAAGCATCTTTCATAAAAACAATATTGAGAAGGGGGTCGAGTAGAGGTCTCCGGGACTTCCCGCCTGTCAGTTCTGCAATTGCTGCCCGTTTCCGGAAAATTTAGCCAAGCCGGCCTTCGGTCACTATTCCCTGCAGTGGCCTTAATCAATAACCTTCAGCTCGTCAACGGCAACTGGCCGTTTGGTGGTTTTGGTCGATGATGATGGACACCTCCCTTAGTACGTGCGGAAATCCAATTAATTTTTCCCGTTTGTACTTGCGCGAAATCTACATTCGAATTGTTAGAAGCGACGATTTGATTACCGGATACACGACTTCAAGAGACAATCATTTTTCATCAGAAGAAAGATAAAGTAAATTCACTTTTATGATATAAAATCGAGAATATGTATTCGAAATACTTCACTCTGTATAATAAGAATTAGCGAGGTTAAGGTAATTTCCTGTTTAAATGACAGCAACTTAACAGTTTCCATAAACATTGTAGTATCTACATATTTCAACTTTCTTCTGTTCTGAATTGACGCAAATATTTAAGGGGTGATTCCTCAGATGATTTTATGAAAAGAGCACACAAGAAAAAAAGGCAATTCAAGTACAAATTTAAGTTGAAAATATCAGTCAGTTTCTGAGTTAAACACCCGTACTTGGAAATAGCATTCCCGAACCTACATTTATGGAAACTTCTAGTAATAAATCATCTGAGGAATCACCCACTTAAATATTTCGCATGAATCAGAAACACTCTGTATAATGCGCATCAAAAAAGCTATCAAATGTATGTAAGTTTTGTTCAAACAATGATATCACATAAAAAAACATAATGAAGACTTAGAGAATATTTGGGCGATAAGCATATATAATTTTAGATTTTTTTCATTTGTCCTATGCGTTATTAGTGCCTCAAACAAACAATGAAGATATTATTAATATTATTTTGATGAATTCTGTGAATCTGAAAATCTTGGGATTTTTTTTATATCATGAATATTATCACTGTGTCGCAATTCAACAAAGTTTTCGATAATAATACTTTCATGCAATTTATAATTAAATGAAACTACAGTGGAACTTCCCTACAACGAAAGCGCTAAATCCGCAAAGAAAAATCGTTATAAAGAAATTTCGTTAAAACAGAAAATGTATGTCTATAGTCGCAATGTCGCGGTCGACTTCACTGATAAATTTAAGTTTAGCATTCAGACTTAAGCACTTCCTTTCAGACATGTTCACACAACTTTCACACTAGCTTAATGATTGATTGAAACGAAACAGACAAGGGTGTATTTAAAACTGTTTCAAAAGGATCTCTCTGCCCGTCGTAATGATTTAGTTCAAGGTCGGGATTTATTACGTACGCCTGGAAAAATTTCGGAAAAAACAACACCCTTACCAATACCCATTCAAAGAGATTTTCTCCGAATATTTCGTTATAGAGAGAATTTACTTCGTTTAAGAGGGTGTTTTTAACATGGAATTTGGATTCAAGGTGCAATGTCTTGTACGAAATCGTTATAAGAGAAATTCGTTATAAAGACATCGTAATAGGAAAGTTCCACTGTATATTCAAAACCAATTGTGTTCAAAAATATTAATTTTTACCACCTATGGGTTATTAGACCTGTTCTCAATTTCGAGTCTATTTCTCCACAATGTCTAATGTCTCATTTTTCTTCTATATGAGAAATAATCTAATGTTTCCGCCCCTAATATCATCCCCGAGAAAACATTGAGATATTTCGAACGTAAACGGACTGATAGAAAGTGAAATACAGGAGGCAATAAATTCTGGGATCTGAAACCAATATTTCATAGATGACATTATAACCAATTTGTTCGCGGCAAAGGGAACGTCTTGTTTATCAGAGCAGGGGATGGTGTCTATTTTCCAGAAGGATCATATGTTACACAGACGCCTGTGAAAATTCCAATATACTACCATATAAATCACGATAAAAATTAATATATCGAGACTACACATATAGTCCTATTTTTCTTCGCATCATTCTTTGGTAAAGGACACGACTTTATAATGACATTATTCGATTTCAGAACAGAATGCTCCTCAACAGCGAACATTTTTTTCGATTCAACTTGTTTTATATAAATAAACAATCATCAACAATCATTATCGAAAAAAACAATTTCATTTGAACACTAACCTTTTGAAAGTCTTCTCGGGTTCATGAAACATTTAATTTCTTCTACTGGTACATACTTCCAATTAACACTCAACAGGGGGTGGATCATCTGTAAAATATGAAAACATTAACGTACTAAAGTTGATATTCAACATTATTAATTATGCTTATTATTTTTAATTTGAAAGAATGGAATCATTTTTCACTCTTATAATATACAAGATATACTATCGTTTGAATTACCTAGGACACGAATGATAAATCTAGATTACATACAGCGTGGAAACAAAAATAAAGTAACCTTCAATAATTTTTGTACCAGTGGATTTTAATTTCAAAAGCAATTTATCTCATGCTTTCTCGAATTTTATATATCTCATCCCCTATACTTCATTTTTTCAAATGGAAATGTATGGATTGTAATTGTGATACATCAAATGAAGGGTAATTTGATTACCTACTCATTTCATGTGATGTCACAATCTAAAAATATCTAGTTGAAAAAAAACAAAACAAAATCTTCCTAATGGATACTAACCTGATCAAACTCTACTTGGCCATATGAAAATTTGTTTCGATCTTCTAATGGTTCTTCTAATTTGAATGGACACTCTTGAATTATTTGACTTACCTAAAATGCAAAAAGAACAACTGATTATTCAGGTATAATTTCATAATTATTATTATTATTTTGAAATGTTTAGATTTTTTTCAAATAAGAAAGTTCAGAAGATTTTTACTATTTTAATTCTGTACTAGATATTCGAGACAAAAATATTGAATGTAACTCAGAAAGGATGGGAACCCCATGATGGGAATAACTCATCCCATTTCGAATAGAATACAAGAACTTTGATTACATGAGCAAACCCTGTTCCTTTAATTGATTACCATGATTTCAGTGAATAATTCAATAGCTCCCCCTTGTTTGAAGGATTCATTAAAAATGCAAATTTAACCTTTATTCCACTGATTCAATTAATTAATTTGTAAAGTTATATTTCGCAAACACCGACACTGATACCAACATTTATCTTTCGAACCAATCCGAAATGCACCCTGAATAAAGAACACTATGAAAACAAAAAAAAAGTGTTGTTGAATAATCGAAATTATTTTATGAGATAAAACGCATTGGCAACTGGCGAGAGCAATAACGAACATGGGTTAAAACCCACGAAATTATTATTGTGATTCCTTTTCCCCCCATAATATCAAGAAATTGTGATTTCGACATGTCGGCTACCCTATCCCACCATGTATTAAAGAACCCTTGAACGAGAAAAACGTAGCTTCACCCTAAAGCAAGTTTGATCCCTCCACTCTCGAAATCCTATTTGTGCTGATGATTTCATAGACTATTCTCACCCTTAATACTCGTCTGGCTATGTCTTTCCTACTCTGACTCATCCTGTTTTCAGCTTCCAGGAGTCGAGCTGCCACACTTGGAGAATTCTTTCGAGCAGTACCAGGGGACGAACATTTTACAGGTGAGACTTATGTGTCTGAAAATATAGTTAATTTTACTGTCAATGCAAATTACCAATTATGAAACATTTAAGAAACCAACTGAAAGATCTCCAAATTTATTTCAAAACCAGAATTTGTGGAACTTTCTATTTATTTACAAACAATCATTATTTTATAGAGAAGATATAGATTTTTGTGAGACTTGAAATTTAGCTCTTTAACTCTTTTTGTCTTAGAAAAATTCAAGCAAAAATATTAGACATTTTTATTACGTGTTCAAGTAATTATTGTCTATGCAAATATATCAAAAAGAGTGAGATGTAATTTTCAAACAGTTTCAGTATACAAAACTAATAAAACCACATCTTGCCCAAAAAGTAACCACCTAAGTCCCACATTTTTTTTTTTCAAATAGAAATATATGTTTGTGACATAGCGAATGAAATTATTAGGCAATGAAATTACTTCTCATTTGATTTATCAAATTATTAGACAATAACCTAAGAATATTGAATTTTCCTCAAATGCCTTCGATGGAAAAATCGCATTTGGGCAGAATCCGCCCACGCAAATATTGAACGTATTTTCTTCATGCTCAATTTGAAACAAAAAAATAAACGTATATAGGTATTATTCCAGTCGCATTTATTCATACATACATTTGTCAGAGTAAGTATCTTCCAAATGACATAAAGTCCGACATCGTCTGAGACGATTTCCTTTCTTATTCGTATCATGTCTTGACGGTCATTCTTTATATACCTAAGGGATCAACCGTCAGTCGAATAAAATTGGGTGGAAGAAAGAGAACTGTGCGGAGGGCTAGGAAACATTAGGCCATCATAGCACAGATATTAAAAATCTGACCACAGGCAGAACAGACATGGAACAAGGATCATATCGAAATTGATACCGGAGATTAGTAATCGTATATGGTCCTGATTAAGGATATTTCAAAAGAGAAAAATATTTTGAAAATTGAAGAATTTATAAAAATAAGACTCTCACTTCATAAACGATTCATTCAAAGAATAATCTTTCTTGATATTTACGAAATGACATTTCAATAATAACAACAAAATATAATTTTTTCATTCCGACACGTTGTTTTAAGAAAAATTCGAGAAAGCCCTGTGCAGGTGCTTTCGAGCGCTCGTCTTTGGTGGAGCAATAAAGCTATTACCTCAAAATTTGTATAGGACTTGACCTTCCTGCTTATTATATGAATGCAAAATCTCAGTATGATCGAAATCATATTCTGTAATATTATGCAAAAAATTAAATATGTTAAAAAGTTAATAATTAAAAAAAATAAATTACAGTGGAACTTCCCTAAACGAAAGCGCTAAATCCGCAAAAAAAATTCGTTATAAGAAATTTCGTATACAGAAAATTTGTTTCTATAGTCGGCAATGTCGCGGTCGACTTCACTGATAAATTTAAGTTTATCATTCAAACTTAAGCACTAGCTTTAGACATTTTCGCACAACTTTTCACGCTAGCGTAATGGTTAGATTGAAACCAAACAGCCAGGGGTGTATTTAAAACTGTTTCATAAGGATCTCTCTGCCCGACGTAATGATTTTAGTTTAAGGTCGGGATTATAAAATTTCGGAAAAAACCCACCCTTATACCTTCATACCAATACCCGTTCAAAAAGTGATGTTCTTTAATATTTCGTTATAGAGAGGATTTACTTCGTTTTAGAGGATGTTTTTAACATGGAATTTGGATTCAAGGTGCAATGTCTTGTACGAAATTCGTTATATAGAGAAATTCGTTATACAGACGTTCGTTATAGGGAAGATCCACTGTATATGTTCAGTTCAGATGATGCGATCCTCTGAAATTTGCATGAACATTCGGTATATCATCTTCATTCACAATAAGAATTTCACTAGAATCTGATATCTGTTATTGAAATAAGAAGTAGAATGAGCGCTCAAAAACTTGTGTCAAACCGCCTCGGTGGCTGCAAGGACATGGCGTGTGCCTACAAGTACTTGCGAAGCTGTAGGTCTAGGTTCGAATCCCGGCGTGGGTATGGATGTTTGTGTATGTCCCAGTATGTCTAAGAAAAAAAATTGTTAGAGTGGTATGTAAGATGTGAATGAGAGTCTTAAGGTTAAAATGAAAAATGAAAAACTATGAATAAGATATGTTCGTTGCCTCGATGGTCTGAGATACCAAGGGCATTGTGAAAGGATGTTGAATGAATGAACTTGTGTCAAATGAAATAATACTCCGTGATGACGAATTCTCAAGAATTTTCGTTGGTAACCACTTTGGTCCAAAAATAAATAATTTTGGTGAAGTGAATAAAAGTTAAATTTTAAGATTTTAATTGTTTTCGATTTTGCAGGCGTTGGACGGTTTTGCATTGGCTCTGGCAGCAGACGGGCGTTTCCTGTACATTTCGGAGACCGTGTCGATATATCTAGGACTTTCGCAGGTGAGTGTTTATAAGTTTTAGCGGGTTTCAGTTGTATCCAGCAAAGGCTGACGGGGATGCTGGCTGGTCCCGACGCCCCAGACGCCTGAAAATGCTCCTCACGTAGTGCTCTGCAGCGGCGTGCCAGCATCCTAATGACGCTGGCGGGGCCACAATCAATAGGGTATTTCCAACTGCGGAGGACATGGCAGCCTTACACGAACATCCCATGTTATCACCACCCATCTCACAATCTACAATCTTAAATTTTATCTCGTGCCCGTTTGCACCAGCTTCGAATTACTTCGCTCGAAATATATCAATTATCAAGTGCTAAACGGTAACGTCCTCTCGCAGGTCATCTCCCTACCTACGGTCGCCACTTCCGACGGGAATACAGGGTGTTCTAGTCTTAGAAACCGTCAGAATTTGAAAAAAGTAGTACATTTACTGTTTGGACCATTAGTTTTTGATCAAATTAATTCATTCACGATTATTACAAATGAAAACAATAACTTGTTTATCATTCATAAAACTCTGTTAGATTATGTAACCAGAAGTGACTAAGTTAGACCTACTTGAATATTTTCCACATCACTCCAATTATGTCAAAAATACTGTTTACTTATGAATGAATACAAAAATTAGAATCTGCAATACATTAATCGAAAACCTAGAATTTTAAAACGCTTCAAATAACTCCGAGAAAGCATAGAAAAACTATAGTGAACTTTCATAAACAAAGCATCAGTTAATCAAAAATATAACGATCTAGATATTCAAATAGGTATCATAAGTTGTTGTAAAAAAATTATAATTAAGCCACATGTTTCTTCAACGGAGAAGAATATTAATTCATTCATCAACGAAGAAAAGCTTCCTTTCAATGAAAAACTCAACAAAATATTAACAATAAAGGCATCCAATATAATCGATATCATTGAATATTCTAATCGATCAGTTAAATGAAAAAACTTAACTTCCGATTACATTACAGATTTACGAAAAAATATATAATATAACAATATCAATTAATATTAAAATTCAACTATTTTTACTTTAAAAGATAGCCGTTCATAAACAGGTAATTTGGGAAAAATTATCAGTAATTAAAAAAAATTAAACTATAACATAAATATACTCACAATGAAAAGAGAAGTCTCATCTGAATGGCCTTGTTACTTCTTCCCCAGATAATATTTCAAAAGGTGGGTTTTCTCCAAAAAGTTATGAATTTCAACTTCTTCATTCATGTTTGTGTAAAAAGGCACTTCATATCGTTTGATCTCCTGAAATTATATACAAACAATAATAAGATACATATGTATTTCAAAAACTTGATAAAGTTCCCCAAAAAGTTAGTCTGTTTACAGACATACCAACGAAACTAGCACATAAATCGATTTGACCATGAATTCTTCATCTAAGTTTGGAATGATCTTTGGAGAATTTTCCGGTTCAAAATTCTCAAATTACAATAATTGGTTCGAAAAGATAGAGTTTTGTTATCAGGAAAAAGCGAAATATCAAAATTAATTCGACATTTCCGTGTTAATCAAAGTTCAGTTAAAAAACTAGCATTCTTAAACTATAAATAATACGAATATGAAACATTTCAAGAATCAATGAAACTGAGTTCATGAAAAGAAAAAAAAAATAAACTATAACATAAATATACTCACATTGAAAAGAGAAGTCTCATCTGAATGGACTCATTACCTCCTCCCAACAAAAATATTTCAAAATGTGGGTTCTTTCCAAAAAACTATGATTTTCAACTGCCTTATTCATGTTTGTGTAAAAGGCCCTCCATATCGTTTGATCTCCTGAAGGCTGAAATTATATACAAACAATAATAGATACATATGCATTTCAAAAACTTGATTAAGTTCCCCAAAAAATTAGTCTGTTATAGACATACCAAAAAACTCGCACATAAGTCGATTTGACCATGAATTCTTCATCCCCAAGTTTGAAATGATCTTCGGAGAAATTTTCCGGCTCAAAATTCTCAAACTACAATGATTTGGTCAAAAAGATAGAGTTTTGTTCATGATAAAGCGAAATATTGAAATTTAATTCGACATTTCTTTGTGTAATCAAAGTTCAGTTTAAAACTATACAATAATACGAATATGAAACATTCCAAGAATCAATTAATCTGAATTCATGAAAAAAGAAAATCGGGAATACACGGTATGTCTACAAGACTTCTCGAATTCATCTCAATTCGCAAGAAAACAATAATTCAATGAACTTACATGTTTCATTTCATCTAATTTTCACTTTACGAAAAATATCACTTGTTATTTTCCAAATCATTCGATGTATAAATGCGTTAAAGATCGAAGTAAACAAACGACTGACAAAAGATGTATCAGCAAGCTGTGCACATGTGTTTTCACTGCGCGCTCTGCTTCATAACGAAATGAATCATTATTCAGGCTATAGCATATTGGAAAAATTGAAACGACAATAAAATCGCTTTCTGCATTAGGACTGCCCAAAATATAACCC
>JACDNR010000917.1:0-26587 GCA_013421045.1 Propylea japonica | reverse complement strand
TGAGACAAAAAGGGAATAACCAAGGGCTGAACCAATGACGATCGCAGTTATTATTGGTTATCCGCTGAAATTGATTTTGGAGAGAAAATTCAAATTCTCCTGTCTGATGTTCTTGCACAGCTCACCCTAACGGCAGGAAATTAAGTTTTCCGATTCTATAAATTTGTCATCATAATATCTGAAAGCGAAACAGTGAACCTACCACTTTCAGCATCTCATCGACACTCTGTGATTTTCCAATTCAAATAGCAACTTTCTACAGTACTCGCATCCAGGCATGATGTGAAATTGCACATCTCGGATGGGACGAAAATAACCTTACCGCAAACGAATAGGTATATCTAATGCAACGAACAAAGATTAAGACATTAATTTTAATCACAGTACGGCTGATTATGCAGCAATGCATATTTTTAGACATATTACATGCCTACAGATAAAGGTGGTTAACAATTAGACACATCTTTGCCTCCTACAATTTTAAATTAACCTCTCTATGTTTGTACAAGTCCTACGTCGAGCCGACTAATTTCTTTTTGACCCCACGCATTTTTTTGATGATGAATTGAGTCAGTGTCTATAAATTTATTCGGAGACAGATAGGTGAATGATACGGGTAATTAAGAGTATAAATATTTGTCTTAGATTAATTGGTTCATTTTTGAGAGCTAACGAACTCACACGTTGTTGAATTTTTTAGGGTACGTTTCGAAAATAATATATATGTAAATTAGCATTGTATTAGGCTTTTTACAATCGGATTTGATGATGATTCTTTCGAGATGGGGACAGTACTGATGTTTTGGGAATTCAACTTTGATCAATGACTTTCAGTTTATGCTAGCTGTTAATACGATAACTTACTTTTTGCATAAGTAGGTAGTTCAATTGATGTCTTTTTCGATAAATCAATGAATACATCTTTGAATAAATTCGAGCTGTTTGATTGAGACTTGTTTTTTTATATGATATAATATTTCATTCTACTATTACTATTTCATATTACCTATACAAATATTTTTTTTCCTACTTATTTTTTTGGATTAAGATTTCCGATGAACTGAAGTTACCCTTAAAAAATTTATATGCATATGTATACATATAATATATAAAAGTTCCACATCTATTTTTGTTGTAGATGCGAACCGAGGAGGAATAATCATTGCCATTTTCGAAGGAATCGACCATTTGCAGTAAAAATTTGAGAACTTAAAACTGAGCAGTGGTGCTTTGAGCGCTCGTTCATTAGTGGAGCAATAATGCTATTACCTCAGAATTTTGTTTAGGACTTGAGATTCATGTTAAGAATATAAATGCAAAATTCCATGGTTCTGATAATGCAATCCTCTTGAAATTTGGCATGAAATTTCAGTGCGTCAATTCTCATATCCATACTAATATTATAAATGCGAAAGTAACTCTGTCTGTCTGTCTGTCTGTCTGTTACTCTTTCACGCCTAAACGGCTGAACGGATTTTGATGAAATTTGGTATGGTGATAGATGATAACCTATAGAAATGGTCATAGGCTAAATAATCACGCCATCGTTCTTAGGGGGTAGGCAAGTAGGCAGATAACTAAATTGAGTTAGTGATTTTTAGTCGTTTTTGTTGGGACTTTTGCTCTTTCACGTCTAAACGGCTGAACAGATTTTGATGAATTTAGTAAGGTAATAGATGGTTACCTAAAAACGGATATAAGATCAAAATGATCACGTCATCGTTCTTAGGGGGTAGGAAGTAGGTAGAAAAACTGAATTGAGTTAGTGATTTTTTTATGGTTTTTGCTGGGGGGAGTTTGCTCTATCATGCCTAAACGGCTGAACGGATTTTGATGAAATTTGGTATGGTGTGATAGAGCATAACCTAGAAATGGTCATAGGCTATAAATAATCACGCCATCGTTCTTAGGGGTAGGCAGTAGGCAGATAACTAAATTGAGGTTAGTGATTTTAGTCGTTTTTGTTGGGGACTTTTGCTCTTTCACGTCTAAACGGCTGAACAGATTTTGATGAAATTTAGTAAGGTAATAGATGGTTACCTAAAAACGGATATAAGATCAATATGATCACGTCATCGTACTTAGGGGATAGGAAGTAGGCAGAAAACTGAATGAGTTAGTGATTTTTAATGGTTTTTGCTAGGAGTTTTGCTCTATCATGCCTAAACGGACTGAACGGATTTTGATGAAATTTAGTTAGGTGATAGATAGTAACCTAGAAAGGATATGGGCTATTAATATTCATGCTATCGTACTTAAGGCGTAGGCAGTAGGTAGAAAAACTAATTAAGTTAGTGCGGACGAAGTCGCGGGTAAAAGCTAGTACAAAATAAATTTCATTCAATTCGGATATCCCGTTATGGAATATAAATATTCTTCATTTCAATATACATTTGAATTTTTCATGGTTCTGAAATATTAAGAAACAAGAAGTTGTCTGCCTCTTCTCATTTAACGCTTGTTCGCAAATTGAAGTATTCAAAAAATACTAAAAAACTTTCCACTCATAATAGATAATAGTAACCCTCTTTCATCTCAGACCAACGAATTTTTTCAACTATTTTTTCAGACTGATAAAGTTAAATGGAACCCAAAAATTGAATGATGGTACACGGGTTCCAACCCAAAACTACAACACAAACGCGCGATTTGACTGCATGAATATTAATACCTATCGGGACTTCGTCTGGTACTAAACGACAGTGTTTTGTTTAAGGTGCGGCTCGTATGTTCTTGTCATAATTGTTTTCTATCAATTCTCGTCATTACGTTGTTAATTTTGTCATATTCGACGTTTGGACTCAAAGGTCTCGGACATAAGAGAACATGTAGAATGTACCTTTCATTTTTAAGTAATAGAATCATTACTCAAACCTGATCGTGGTATTCCTTAACATGTCTGTCGATCCTTGTTCCCAGATACATTTGCTGGACATTAACATGGGTTTCCTAATTAATATTTTGCTGTGATCTGAAAACAAAACTCTATGCAGCAATTTTTGAGATCTCGTGATACTTAAAGGAGTGCTATATCGTTTTGCCCAACCGTCTGTAATTTCGTATTTTGAGCCGAAAATTGTCTCAAACGATGGGGTTAGTCTACCTGATGACGAATTCGTGGTCAAATTCAGATCTGTCCGTGGGGCCGTCCGGCCGTCCGTTAGCACATTACTTCGAAGGGATTGGCACAAGACTTGAAATTTTCAGGATGAGTTCGAGTCCCGAATGACTCTGTAAGTTCGTTAACCAGCCAATGTGTTCCTCAAAATATGGCCATTCAAAATTTTTGGTCCTAAATATCTCAGAAAATACGAAACCAAAAGAAAAGGAATGTTACGAACAAATGCAAGGTGCTGATAACAAGCATCATGCAAAATGTTGTAGCCATAGTGTAAACAGAACTATAGAAAATTCAGATATAGATTGAAATATATTCTGGGAAGATTCTGAATTTCTTAAATATAGAAAATTCATTTGGAATATCTAAAAACAAGAAACTTAATACTTCCATAAAAAGATATTCGATTCGAGTGAAATTCATTTTGTGAATGGAAATCGATATACTGAATGTTCATTCAATATTTCTTGGCCTAATGTCAACACTAACCATACAAAATTCAATTGGATTATTGAAAAAAAGAATCCTTATATTTCCATAACAGGATATCTGATTCGAATCCAAACTGATATATTGAATTTTCATGCAAAATTTTATGGACATAGTGTAAACAGAACCATAGAAAAATCAATTGGAATAGTGAAAGAATCATCTTTATATTTCCATAACAGCATCTCCGATTCGAGTGAAATATATTTTGTGAAATGAGATCGATGTACTGAATGTTTATCCAAAATTTCGTGGCCGAAGTGTTAACAGAACCAAAAAAAATTCAATTAGAATATTGAAAAGAAGAATCCCCATATTTCATATCAGGATATCCGATTCGACTGAATTTTCTTCTGTGGATGTTCACTGAATGTTCACTGAATTTCATGAAAAATTTTGTGACCATAGTGTTAACAGTACCATAGAAAATTCAATGGAATATTGAAAGAAAAATCTTTATATTTCCATAACGGAATATCCGATTCAGGTGAAACTCATTTCATGAATGAAAACTGATATACTAAATGTCATGCAAATTCAAGAGGATCGCATCATCAGAACCATGAATTATTTTTTTCAAGTTATTTTATTTTTTTTATATATTTCATTTCCGAATAATTTCCAGAATATAATTCCGATTGTGATGAAAGTCTGCATTTATATCTAAGGTATCAATCTCAAGTCCCGTATTATAGTTGATATAAGTCTTATGTCCCACCAAAAACGGACGCTCGAAAGCTCCTGTTCAGGGCTTTCCTTATTTTAATATTATGATAATGATAATTATGACTCCCTTTATGTAATGGTAATGCACAAATGTTGCATCATAATTATATCTACCTCACTAAAACGTATCCACAAACTGCATAAGCAGATGAACATATACAGGGTGATTTTTTAAGTGTTTCATTAGACGTTTTCGAGGAAGGATTAGTAATACAGATTCAAGATTTTGGAGTTTCGTTTTAGAGTACATGAACTTTAATTGTAAAATATTTTCAAGAGGAATCTATTCCGGTTTCACCGGAAACGAATGTAACTTCGTTATTTCAAATGCAACACCCTGTATATTTATACATATTCAAATTCTTCGTTCAATTCTACACTGATTCAATGTATGATATGTGCAACCACTCGAGCGGTTCTTGAATTATAGCCTGATTATCGAATTTTTGAAAAAAAGGTTGTCACAAATTATGGTCCATATCTTCAAAATCCCTCATTACAAGAATTTCTTTTTGCGGAAGTGGAACAAAAGAAAAGTACGCTGATACTGTTTCTTGTATAACTATGAGGAAATATTATACAGGATGTCTGAAAAAGGGACCCAAAGTGAGCCTCAATAAAAACTATAAAATCTCACTTTTTCAAATGGCAAACCCTATAATTTTGTAATTTAATCGATGGCTCGTCAAAAACAGTTAGGGTGTCCCGAACATTTCATGCCTCTAAAATCAGTAGTTTTGCCGTTATGAATAAAATCGGATTTCAGGATTGAATCAAGGTTTCTTTCTAACCATGGATTATAGGAAAGAAATTTTCAAGAAGGCTATGTCTGTTGATTTATAATGCATTTAGAGAACTGTCATTATACTTTTTTTATTCATCGGGCACTATGCAAAATATGAATTACAGTAACAGTGATGTATTGAATATGTGTCTTCATTTATGGTGAAGTAAGAAAATATTAGAAAGGGCAGTCAGAACTTCTAACTTCTAAGAAATCCACATTTACCACCTTAACAAAATCGAAGTTCAGGAAGTATCTAAACAATTTTCTCCGTAGTAGGAAGCATTACCCAAACGGAATCGTGTGAATACAGTAACAGATCATAGTTATCTATTACTGTTCCACTCGAGTCCGTTTAGGGCTAAGGCATCCGGTACGGAGAAAATTGTTTTGATACCTCCTGAACTTTGATTCGTTAAAGTCAGTAAATGTGATTTCGTTCGTTGAATTTCTAATACCTGTTCTAGGAATTTGTTACATTTGCTGCAAATAAAAAACATACCCTTGATATATCATTCCAGTGAAATTATTATTGCATGTTATGCCTAGTGCTTGATCTGTAAAAAAAAGTAAGAATGACAGTTCCTAACATAGCCTACTTCAAACATCCAAGCTTTCAAAACTGTGCGAAACCTGTCTTAATCGTGAAATTCGAATTTTATTGAATAACGGCCAAAATACTGATTTCAGAGGCATGAAACGTTCGGGACACTATAATGGTTTGACGAGCAATCGATTGGAATTACAAAATTATAGGGTTGCCATTTGAAAAAGTGAGATTTCATAGTTTTATTGAGGCTCACTTGAGGCCCTTTTTTCAGACACCCTGTATAATATTTCCTCATAAGTTATACAAGAAACAGTATCAGCGTACTTTCTTTTGTTCCACTTTCGCAAAAAAGAAATTCTTGTATTGAGGGATTTTGAAGATATGGACACTAATTTGTGATAACTTTTTTTTCAAAAAATTGATAATCAGGCTATAATTCAAAAACCGCTTAAGTAGTTGCACATATCATACATCAAATCAGTGTAGAATTGAACGAAAGAATTCGAATATGTATAAATATACAGGGTGTTGCATTTGAAATAACGAAGTTACATTCGTTTCCGGGTGAAAGCGGAAGTAGATCCTCTTGAAAATATTTTACAATTAAAGTTCATGTACTCTAAAACGAAAATCCAAAATCTTGAATCTGTATTACAATTCCTTCCTCGAAAAACGTCTAATGAAACACTTAAAAAAATCACCCTGTATAACAGTGTGAGTCAACTTTGTATTCCATTATTTTTCTTCCATTCATGCCTTAAAAGTACCTAAACAAAAAGCCAAGAATAGCAACAAGTCGCGATAGTGATTTATCAATGTTTCGACTGATAAGCATACTTACCTTTTACAGATGCTATGTTTCCATTTTACAGTGAATCAACCTGAGGTTTTTATCAACAATTTTATGGCATCGTCATTGATAAAATTCTTATGCCTACACATAAGTGTGAAATATTAATTGCTCTCTTATCAAGGTTGTCGAACCAATACGTCAAAACAATGATAGGAAAATGAACGAATTGATTCGATTAGTGTTAAAAACGGAGAACTGAATTTTCTTAGAATCAGCGTATCTTTACCTTTGAAATGGTTGTAATGAATGCTTACACTTTATTTTTTCTAATCTACTTATCACAGCGAAAAATTCCACCGCTATTAAAGTGATTTTGTAGAGTCACTCCTTGGAACTAATATTGCATCATAATGTCAATAAAATGATTCACTTAAAGGTATTGAACCTAGATGATGTTCAGGATTGTTCTTACGCTACCAAAACTTTTATATTTATGGTGAACAACTTGCCACTGAAACGATTCTGTACCTTATTAAAATTATTAGATTATTGCTCAGTTGCAGGAACGTCCATTAAAATTTAAAGGTCCATTAAACCCTTAATCCTCCATTAGTTCTTGTAATAATGGAGGATTAGAGTTTAATGGATTTAAATTTAATGGACGTTCCTGCAACTGACACTATGGTTGATTAGCACAATTACTGCCCTTCTGAAATACGAACAACGAGGTATATTACAGCTTCATTTTCCCCGGAATGTGAACTCCTTCTCAAAGTTGATTGTTTTTCTGGGAGACTCTGCTTTTATCTCGCTGACCTTAGTGTAATACCACCCCAGTAGAAAGTGAGACTATTTTTCGCCAATGCATTACATTGCCAAATACATGCTCGATGATTTCCGTGGCCGATTTGCATAACCTACAGATAAAAGAGTTTTCTTTATCGATCTTGTGATCTGTGAGAAGTCCAGCAAGAAGACTCAATTCTTTATTCGACCACAGTGAAGCTAGTTGAGTCGTCTTCTCTAGTTGTTTGCTATCATAGTCTGTTCACTTGCCTTTGGCAGTTGTGTTGATCTACTGAGAGTTCCACTCTCTTGTATTATGACCCTTGCCCAAATCAGTGTACACCATACCCAAAACAAAGTTCCCTTTTTTGCAACGGTATTAGTTTTCTGATTATCTTCAACGTCCTGGTGAGCACGTAATAGAAATTCGAAAACTACTTATTTTGGGAATACACAATAGTTCTGAATCATGTTTCTGAAATTAATTTCATATTGTAGCTTCATCAGGATTTTACTTTGTGGGAAATAGTTTTTGTTCATGACAATCTTTCACTCGTGTTTATCATAAGGCGTTTCCGAAAACTTACTCAGGATTACAAACTCAATCCATTGGGTCACGTGAGGGATCTACCTGGTCCACGGACCAAGGTTCTAAGTTTACGAACACATCAGGTTTAGGATTTGAAGTGACAGTCGTATCAATCACATAACCAAATATTTAATGATTTATTTTTTTATTATCAGTTTATTTCGAATTGTCTCTAGCTTGGCTGCATTTATTGGCTTTGTAAAATTTCTTATAATTTCTGGTGTGCCCTTCCATGTTAAATTTTATTTTGAGCACCTATGTTATCGAAGTAGAGAACTTATTTTTTCAGTTCCAGGTTATCTTCGGATTGTCTGTAGCTTTGCTTGCGTTCATTGGATTCTGCAAAATCTTTCTTATAATTTCTGATATGCCTTCGCATGTTCAATGTTATCTTTGAGCTTTAACGCAAAAGGATCTGCATACAAAGTTATGAGGAAGTTGTTTCACATTATTTTCTCGGCTCAGGGGAACACACATTTCACACCGAGCCAAAGTCTCTTCTCTTTCCATAATTTTCAGGAATAGAATGTATGAAATTACTAGGAAGAGAGTCGAATACTCATTCCTGCCTTTTTCAAATACAAAACTGAACTGTAGTGCGCATGTGATTACTCTACGACCCTGCTCTCGTGTAGGGTTACGATAGATCAACCTGAGTCAGTGATCGAGTTGATAGCACCGTAATTTCCGAACAGGTTGGATGTTCGGGTTAGTTAAAAGAACGCCAAGGTTAGGGATCGGCTTACCCCGAATCAGTATCCGAAAACGCTTATATAATATAATCAGGTTGTTTTACTCGAAAGGTCGAGTTATTCACTTCTACTTGTATGTTTTTTATTAATTCTTGATGGTGTTGTTTTTACTGATGAATACTTCACTGAAGATTCTACCCGTATGTTGTCTATCAATATGAATAAACAATAATTGATTTAGTCCCATCTGAAATAAAAGTCTGCATTAAAATTGAAGAGCTTCTTCCCCCAACATATTAGACAAGATGTGACCAATATAAGACGAAACGCTGAAACGAAAAGGTTTAATCAAACTCAACTTGTACCTGCTCAATAAAGGAACCAAATGATATGGGAGGTAAGCAAGTATCGCTGAAATCCTTCATTAATGCAGATCGGCTTTTTGGAGCTATCCATCGAGAATTCTAACTATTCTTTCTGGTATTTATCTGGGCTATCGCTCCACTATTATTATTCACGATCATAAGACGACGATGCCCGATTATTCCGCAGAGGGTGCGGGGAACGGCAGGCATTAGCAGTACTTAGTTGCCGCACCTAAGTCTGACCAGGCAGGTAGACACGTGCTGAGCAGCACACGCTTTGCATCCCGATGGCGTCTTGAGCGGTATGCCTATAGCTCTACGTCATGAATCCAAATTATTCGCCTTTTTGTTTGTTCGAAATGTGTGTAATGTATACCCAAAACGATGCATCTCTGTGGTTTACATTGTCGCTTCTTAGGCAGGGTCAATATTCGATGGCCTAAAAAGGAAACATTTAATTTAAGAATGGTCAGACATACAGAACGAGTGCCAAAAATGAATCCGCATTAGTCGGGATTTCTACAAAAAGTTACTCAAATATAGCGCCATGGAATACGTCATTTACGTCAACGTGAGTGTTGAAAATTGTTGAGGAAGTCACTGTAAATGAATAGGTTTTTTATATGGTGCTCTTCAAAAATCACTCTTCTTTGAGTCAGATTTTATACCAATGCGTGCCAAAAATTAATCCGTATTACTAGGAATTTCTTCAAATAGGTACTCGTATATGGCGTGATATAATACGACAATGACGTCAACGTGAATCTTAAAAATTGATCAGGAAGTTATTGAAAATGGATTAGTATTTATGAGGTGGTTTTCAAGACCTCATTCAACAGTACATAGATTGAATTCATGAGTCATATAAAATGCAGAGTGTTTCTGAGTCTTAGAGTAAAATGTCAAGGAGAAGTCATTTTTCGTTCAGCTTTTTGTGTCTTTAATTTTTAAGGATAGTATGCTTGAGATGTCAACTGACTTTTCATTCGTTTGGAAGGTTTTTAGCTGTACTTCGTCTATAGATTTCCTTAGTATTAACAGAAGAAACACGAAGTAACTTCCATTGAATTTAATCCAATTTTATATACCCATCATCACCATATCATTTTCTTCCTAGTAGGTTGTTAAGGATGGTGACAGTACGTCTTAGGGCAGGCTGATAAATAAAAATTGTTTTCCGGGTTTTTCTGTAAGCACCTTTGCGTTGCTCTACATATTCTTCTGTTTATGGTTTTCTCAATTGAAAAGGAAATGAAGAAACAACATATTATGTTGTTACATGTTTTTTCAAGGTGTAATTTCTTCTTCTTCTTCTTCATCACGTGAATTTCCTAAGGATGATCTATATGTATTACCCAGGACTTTCATTGAGTAACACTAAAATCTAAATCAAAATTCTGAATGATGGATTCCATATCTGTGTGAGCCCCTGGTGGAATCATGGAGGCAATGACAGCAGAACACCTTCCGTGGTAGTATCTGTAAAAAAGGCATAAGTCTCCAACCTTCCTACGGTGATCGAGGCTGAAGGTGAAGGTTGGCAGTTAACGTTGGATCATCTATTAGGCGCACTGCTCTTTTTTGAATGGAATCAAGTAGGAGTAACGAATGCTTAGGAGCTGAACCCCAAGCATGAGAGCAATATTCCATAGCTGGACGTACTTGAGCCTTGTAAAGTAATAAAATCTGCTTTGGAATGAACAATTCCTCGCATGAAATAGATAGCTAAGCTTCTGTGCAGCTGACTTGGCAACTGAGCAGACGGGCTCATACCAGGTTGCATTTGGACTGATATTGACCCCTAGAAGCTTAAGTTCATTAATTGGTTGTATTGTTTATTGTCATTATTAGTTGGGGTGCGGCTGTCGATGCTTTCTTTGAGCACAGTAGCCTGGGTCTTAGAGGCATTGAATTCAACCAGATTGTCAGAACTCCATTGTAGAATAACTTCTAGATCTTTGTTGATTGTCACAGCTTGAGCGATTCTTTGGGAACTGGATGTTGAAGCTGATGAAGGCTTCTTGTTTGTCGTGGACGTTATAAGAGTGCTGTAATCTGCAAAGCTCAAAATCTGATTTTTGGTTGAATTTAAAAGGTCATTAATATGCATTAGGAACAGAGTCGGGGACAAGATTGAGACCGAGGTACACCGGCGTTGACGGAATGAAGTGCAGACCCGCACGCACCATCGACCACACACAAAGTTGTCTCTCGTGGAGGAAACTTCCGAGCCAGCTGCAAAGTCCTCCCGGGAGACCAAAAGATGAAAGCTTAGATAGTAATGCTCTGTGCCATACACGATCGAAGGCCTTGGATATGTCTAGGGCCACTGCAATTGATTCCCCATGCTTTTCTATAGCGTTTGTCCAAAGATGAGTGACATAGGTGAGCAATTCACCCGTTGAACGACAGCGCCGAAAACCGTATTGATTGTCGCTAATGAGATTGTTTTCTCTAGGTGTTTTACTATCTGCAAATTAATAGCAGTCTCCATTACTTTGACAAAATAGTAGTAAATATATCGGACGATAATTCCAGGAATGCCATTTTATCTGCACTATTCTCAAAAAATTCTTTTCTCTGTATGTCATTTCTATTATCTGACTATGGTAATTATATGAATAGTTCTAATTATTCTGCTGCAGTTTGATATAAAATTACGCAACATACCGGCTCTCTCAACTTTTGCGGTTGCTCCAAATCTAGGACTTTGCTTCAGAAATCCTGATTTGACTCTGAAATGAAACATCCAGCAAACTTGCTTGGTGGCACATAAACATGGTTGGATTCGATTGAAGCAGAATAATACTTAAAGCAACTATATTATTTCATACATTCTCACCTTCAATTTGGAGTAGAATTATTTTCCGAACTGTTCCCTATACTGACAAAAAGAATGTAAAAACGGGAATGTGGAATATATTTTTTCTATGAGAACTTTAGTTGTAAATTCTGAAGGGTGATCATAAGTTTTTCTGCGCCATACACCCTGGATTCATTAGTGGACACACAACAAAAAACGCAAAGTCACAGAGTTTTTAGTCACGCATATACCCAAACCACCAAAATCAATGAGCCTTCAGATCGATCCGTCTTTTCGAAAGCCACCACAAGAAGATTGATTGATGCTCCGAGAAACAGTGGAGGTCTGGTTAATACTCTGTGCACGGCGAGACGTCACCTCAGTTAGGTAGCCTGGCCACGGGTTATCACACTAGAGGTCCTCGTGGACGATCTTAATGGTAAAAGTTTGTCGTTTCACATATGAAACTTCCTGTTCCACCTGAATTATTCGTAATTGGAATCTGTACGACTTAATCAGTGGATGTGCGTTTGAGACAATATGAACAAGGTTTTTATTGGTCGTAATTTTTGTAAATTTTTGTTTTTATGAGTTTGAATACATGGGTCGTAAAATCTGGGGGAATATTTACATATTGTATTATACCTCAATCACACTTTTTCGAATACCGAAGCTAGTTAAACAGGGAGCCTAGTGAGTTAATGATGATGACTTTTTCATTAAGGGAACGCTGCATCTAACGTCATAAATGTTGCTCAATATTTGTCATATATGTTTTTCCCTGCTTAGGCCAGTTTATGTGACTCGATAACGTTGTGTGTTGACCAGTGGTGATTGTAATATAATACAGGGTTTTCCAATAAGGGGTGTTATTATGATATTCGAGGAAAAACGTCCTCTTTCAATATAAATGTTCCGATGTTTATTGCATTATGAAGAAGAAGCTATGCCGTTAAAAGTAGAAAATAAGATCAGGCAAATGACCACCACGACCACGCTTACAGGACCATATCCTTTCAATGAAATTTTCCATAACCAAATTGCGAAGTGGCTACCCTATGTCCTCGATAGCCTCACGAATTCCATCTTTGAGGTCTTGAATCGACTCTGGGCTATTGGCGTAGACCTTCTCTTCCATGTGGCCCAACGGAAGAAGTCGCAAGGTGTTAAATCACAAGATCTCGGTGGCCAACTGATCAACTCTTCGAGAGATAACACGGTCCGGAAACTTTTCCTGCAAAAAATCAATGGTGTGTCGTTGCTGGTGTGGCACATAGCTCCGTTTTATGCAAATACGGTGTAATGACGTTCGTGGAATACCTAATTCCAAAGAACATCGAGGGATGTACAAACCTGGGTTTCTTCAACAACATTCGGCTACAGCAGCAATATTCTCGGCTGTTCTTGAGCGACGTGCACGAGTTTTATTCTTCACATCACTAACTTGTCCCAACCGCTCGAAATTTTCCACCAATTTCTTTATTGCTGTTCGGCAAGGTGCTTCACGACGACCCAAAATGTTCAAGTTTTACCATTTTCACCATTTTTATAGTGAATTTTAATAATTTCAATACGTTCTTGAAGCGTGTATCGTTCCATTTTTATAAATACATATTATGATTTCTCGAAGACCGAAACTCCTAATCCATTGAGGGAGCCTAGTGAATCAATGATGACGACTTTTTCCATTGAACGAAGTAGATTAGACTGGTGTCGATTGGCACGTTGACTACCTTTCTGCACTGCGACCAATGAGGTTTTTTGTTCGCTACGGAAGAACTTGCTCAGCCTTCTCTTTTTGAAGGTGCAATCGCTGTCTCTACTTGGTTTTGACCAGAGTACGTATTCTGGACAAGTGATATTTCAATGCGCATACTTTCATTGCGCGGTGTGCATTTTTGCAGGTAAAATAGGGACCCGTGCAATGAAGTTCGCATTCGCTTCGAAAGATCACTTTTCGAGCATACCGGGCCTGGTGTGTTATTCAAGTAAGAGTATTTCTCTCTTTTTCCCTAAGAAAACAACATGAAGACTCGAAAAGGTTTTGTGGGTAACATAAGTGAATATTTAAGATGAAAATCAGAAAATGAAGCAGTGTCTGACTTTTTGAAGAAAATGGGATTGACGAGCTGCTCCCTATGCCGGTGGTGCAGGAGTACTGATGAAACGGTTGAGCATATTTTGTTCAACTGTGGGAACCTTACTGAGTTAAGGTCAACACACCTAGGAAATCCAACACCTTCTATTCCTATGTGAGAGGGACCACTCCTGGCAGGCTCGCGACATTTCTGTCTTCGTGTCTGAGGAACTGAGTCGATGCGGGTGAACAATGGGCCACTAGGCCTCAGTTCGGCCGGAAAGGCGCCGCACAGAGAGAAGAAGTCTGACTTTTGTTGTGTATAGTAAACTCCAAATGTGAAAGGGCCGATTTCAAAGCACGATAAGGTTCTCTCACAAATTTGATCGATTTTTCAATCTTCTAACAATAGCCACTCTATCCTCGAATAGGTCCTTACCATAGATTTCTATTCGAAAATGGATCACTAGGATATCTCAACCCTTTCTTTAAGCTGTTTCAGCATTAGTTTCTATAGCTGTGGCATTGGAGGATGCGCTTGCTGTTGTTTCTTTAGCTGAAGTTAAAGAATGAAATATTAGATAATTCTATTTTTATGAATAATCAAATGATATAATTATTAATTATAATTGGAAACTTACATTCAATCTTTTCTACAATATATTGAGATGGTATTTCGATATTTCTTTCTGGCGAAGCAGCAAATTCCAATACCTTCAATAATCAATAATGATTCAATTCATCAACTTTCAATGGATATTCACAAATAACCAGCTCAAACTTTTTTTGTTTACATATTGTTTACCCTTCTTCTACGGTCATGTTGACAATGTTGACATTTCTAATGAATGGTATCATCAAAATTTTCACTTTAGCGGTTGGATGCATGAACCAAATATTTGAAATAAAAAAAAATCGGCAAATTGGGCATCTAGAAATTTATCTATGGTCTCCTAACCATGCATTCGAAAGCTAAACGATATTTCACGAGCCAAGATGACCACCTCAAAGAAATATATTTCAATTAACGAAGCGTGTCCGATTTCGGCCCCGACAACTTCGGTAAACAACATTTGCATCCTTCCCGTTTATCACATCTACGTCATAATTCCTCATTAACGAGATTCACAGATAATTTACGGCTTTTCTCGCTTTTCGTCCCCCCATAAGCGGGACCTTTTCAGCCTCAAAAAACCCACGCGGGTCCTCACCGTTTGATTTGAATATATAGTGACGGATCGGACGATAAATTCACTTTATTGGGTATTTTATTAATGGCTGTCAGTGACTGGTACAGGACCTGAAATGTATACAATATGGCGTCATTGTCATGCAAATTTCATGATGGTTCCACTCTGTACTCGGTTAATTTACAATTTGTTTTCGTTTAAAGACCGTCAAGAACCTGTTGGTAGGTCTCTCCTGAGTCAGTTAGTCATCGTTATAGTTTGGTATTTATTAAATTATCACTGGCATGTTTAATAGCGATTTGGTTGTTGAATAACATAGGTTTCGCCCACGTGAGCTAATGTCGTTCCTCTTGACTAACCGTTCTGTGTCGAAGAACAATTGAACGAATCATTGTGGATGATAAAGAGGATATGCCACGAGAAAAAATAAGGTGTGTTTCTGAATGTTCTTGATGCTATCTTTCATTTTTCTGTCTCTATCAGTTTATGGAGTTTCGATTTGATTCATGAAATAAAGGGATTAAGAATATCGGTTTATTCAACAAATAAGTCTGGTTATATTTTCATACGAAAGTATTGTTGAAGTAGTAGACATTGTATCGAGAGGTAATTCGAAAACAAGTCAGATATAGTATTTTCAACGTTTGCTCTCAAGTGAACAGCATGTCAAAGTTTTTCACAAGCGTCGAGAGTGAAGAATAAGCCGAGGTCAATAGTAATACCTAATACGAAATTACGAAGTCCCGAAATATCTCGGTTTACTATACCTTATGTGGTCAAATCAGTTCAATATTTCTCGTGTAAAAATTATTATTATTAAATTTTTCTGTAAACTAGGATTCCAATCGAATCAATATTTCTAGAAGCTCTAATATACCGATGTAAGGACTTGTGCACAATTGCGTGAATATTCGTAAAACTGAAAGAATTCGAGATATCCGATACCTACCGGTACTTCTGAAAACTATTTCAAATTATTCGAAAAAATTAGAATACAGGTAAAACATAATACATAATTGAAAACTGGACTGTCGAGTAGGTATGTCATACAGAATATTGAAAGCAAACCTTAATCTAATCTATGACCTAGAACAGAACTATAGAAAATTCAATTGGAATATTGAAAGGAAGAATCTTTATATTTTCATAACAGAATATCCGATTCGAGTGAAATTTTGTGAATGGAGACTCATATACTGAATGTCCATGCAGAATTTCAAAAGGATCGCGTCATCAGAACCATAGAATTTAATTTTTTTCATTTATTGAGTCATAGAAAATACTTCATTTTCAACCATAATTTGAGCCAGAACTGGTTATCGCAGAACAAGCTGTGGTAGTACAATTCGTAGAACATTTTATGTACTTTCATTTTGCATGGAAAGGTTTTTCACGAAAAGTTGATAGTTTCCGAGTAATAAACAAAAACTGACCAAGAATGAGATTTTATTTTTTTGTGTTTTCTATGTTCCGTCATGAAATTTTGTTAGCAAACCTCAGATCATAGACTTAAAAAAGTATGGACAGGACGTGTGAGAGAGAATATTGACTTCAGACAAGGATAGAATATTAGTGCGAAGCACAGAACACATAATAAAAACATTAGACCGCATTAGATATTTTTATGTTCTGTCAGTTTTCCAACTTTATGAGAGAGATATACTGTGAAGGATGGAGTAATATTAGTTTAGTTTAGTCTATGCACCACACTAATATTACTCCATCCTTCACAGTATCTCTCCCTCTCTTATGTTGGGATCACGAAACTTAGTGCGAAAGTCACGTGACGCCCTGTCCATCCTTTTATATGTCTATGCCTCAGATTCGGATTCAGCACCCCAAAAACATAAAACATAAAAGATATCTAAACTACCCCAAAACTTTCTCGCTTCTCGTTCACAAATATACTGGGTTAACCTTCATCTTGTATAAGATATACATACATTTCCCTCGATGACACATTTCATAAAAACCATTCAAAAAAGTTTCACGCTATAATACATCATGATGATGAATTCCCAATGGTAGGAAACTTTGAAGGGGTACATCAAGCCTCTAAGTTTCAACCGACGTTCCAAGTTGGCCCATTTTACCACCCGTAAAGTCACATTTTGTATTTTCAAAATAAGTCAAGTGATCGAATTTCCGTTTACGTGCTCACTAATATTTTGGAAATAATCAGAAAGCTAAAACCCTTGCAAAAGGGGAAGTTCGAATCTAATGAGAAATACTTGTATTCAAGGACGTAATTCATTCATAACCTCCGTAGAAATAGGAACTACATTTAACAGATATATGATAAGAAACCATCAAAAACATGATTTGAGGTGAAAGTTCGATTATTTCAATCTCTTTTCAGTTTATCAATTTGTTCAGAGTACTGTTACCTCCATTCTTTGGGTTCTCATTCTTCTAATACGTGTGCTATATCGTTTTGCCCAAATGTCTGGGAATTTCAAATTTTGAGCCAAAACTGGTATCAAACGTTCTATTCTCTTAATACGAATCCCAGGTCAAATTCAAGTCTGTCCGTGGGGCGTCCGGCCGGCCGTAAGCACGATAACTGTCGAAAATATTATCCTAGAGATTTTCAGAGTGAGTTCGATTGCCAAAAGCCGCGATTGAGTTCGTTAACCTGCCTTTTCGTACAGAGTTTCCATGAAATATAGCAATTCAAAATGTTGTTCCTGAATATCTCAGACAAAACGAAACCAATAGAAATCAAATTTTGCAACCACATACAATATGCTCATAATAAGCCCCATGCAAAATTTTCTAGCCATAGTATTAACAGAATCATAGAAAACTCAATTGGAATATTGAAGAAAGAATCTTTATGTGTCCATAACAAGATATCCAATTCATTTGAAATTGTTTTGTCAATGAAGATTGATATACTGAATGTCCATGCAAAATTTCAAGTGGATCGCATCATCAGAATCACAGAATTTATTTTTTTATTATTGATTTGGTACATATTTCATTTTTTGAATAATTTTCAGAATTTAGTTCCGATCGTGCTGAGATTTTGCATTCATATATGCAAAAGCACCATCTTCGTGCTTATCTTAAATTTTTATAGATGAATTCAAAGTTTAATATTCCTGATTTTTGAATCTTCAAAATTGTGGCTATAAAGCCTAAAGCATTATAATCTTTCTTAGCCCTGTGGAAATCTTCAACATCAATTTCGAACTTTTTCCAGTGTTTATCTTATAAGATATATATTACTATCGGTTACATTTTTTTCCAAGAAAACCATTCAAAAATATTTCTCACTATAATACTTGATGATGATAAATTTCCAATGGTAGGAAACATTGAAAGGGTACATCAAGTCTCTAAGTTTCAATCGACGTTCCCAGTTGGCCCATTTGACCACCCGCAAAGTCACAATCGCTCTGTCAATCACCAATCCCGCCTTCCAATAATTAATCATAAACTAAGGTATCTAACCTATCTTGGAGGCGCATTCTGTGAACTTATTTATGTAGTTTATAGAATGTTTAACCCGATATCTTCCGTTCTATCTCACCGCACGAGTCTTGGGTAGGTACAGGCAATAAATGCAAGCTATATTTTGTGGCATAAAATTCCGAATTAACGGCTAATACGATTATACACGTCTAATTATCGATTCTGGACCGTTTCACGATGAATTATGGGACTATGAATCAATTTATCTTCAGCTCGAGGGGCCATCCTGTTGATTGAATGTCTATATTTCTCTTGAGAAAATGAAGCGTTGGCATACAGCTACTACGTTTGCTAATAACAACGCAATTTTTTAGTAAATTATCGAAACTATTGTGATTAACTTGTTCAGTATGATTTCTATGAATTTTGCTCAGTGCAATAACTGACGAAAGTTTTCAAAAACTAGTTTTATTATGCTGAAAATTTTATTCATCTGTCAAATTCGACAGACAACAATGTTCCGACTGATTTTTATTGTTGTTTTAGCCAATGAGCATACAATTAGGCGATAATTTTGCATTAGTGCAAATTATCGATAATTCGCACTTGTGCAAAATTATCAGGTCCTTTAAAAATAAATGCAGACGTAATTATGAACGTTTATTACTTATTAGAGTAACATAAAAACTGTTGAACAACTTACAGCGACACATTACGATTGATGGATTCACAAAATTTTCTTATTAAATTTAACTCTTGCAATGAAAATGAATCGATAATTTTTGACAAATCTGCTCTCATGCAAGTTAAACTGTAAAAGGCACTCGAGCGCTCCGCGCACTCGTGCTCTTTTTCAACTTACCTTGCATTCGAGCATATTCCCAAAAATTTTCGATAATTTTCATTGCACAACTGAAAAATATTAGACACTGTGGAACCAATATAATAACTTATATACCAGGTGCAGAATATAATGATACTCTTCTACCACTTCTAGATCCAAGAACTAGCCAATAATAATATTTGACTGAGCCTTTTATACGACTATTCTATATTATTCTGTCTAATTCACTGCATCTATATTGAAATTAATCGAATATTTTCAAGTTATTACTGTGAAAAATTTTGCGATGACTATACCTGCTTCTGCTTTTTCCATTCTCGAATTTTTTGCATAGCTTCAATATATTTTAATTCGATCAACTTATTCGTCTATCAATTCAGGAGAATAATTATAGGATAACTTCAGAAAATTTTCAAGTTTCTACCCTCCATATTATGACTGTCGTCATTCATTATACAGGATGTTTTTCAATTGATGCAAAAGATTTATGGGCATGCTTCCTCAGAATAGTTCCGGAAATGCATTGTTTCCGAGATACAAGGTGTGAAGTTTTACTTGAAACCAGAAAAAGTGGTACGCCACTGAGATATTTTGAACTAACAATTATTTTGGATTCTTTGTTCAATTTGTGATGAAAAAAAAAACTCTTCTGATTTCTTTTCGTGTGGGATGCCGTTTTAATTCAAGAAAAATTAAACATCTAAACGCGTATTTGTGGTAAACTTTAACACATTATGTAGTAGAGATACTACGTCAAAAATGTTTTATTTTTTCACATAAAAATGGTAAAGGACACTAAAAAAGATTTGAAAGATTTTCGTCATAAATTGAACGAATAATTCGAAAATAATCTCAGTAGCGTACCACTTTTTCAGTCAGTTTCTTAGTAAAACTTATACACCCTGTATGTTGGAAACAATGCATTTCCAGAACAACATTTATGGGAACTTTCAATCATATAATATTCTGAGGAATCTTCCCTTTTAATATTTCGCATCAATTCAGAAACACCTGTATATAAATACTATATGGAATGATTTTCTAGGACTAATTATTTTTATGCTTTTCGTGTCTATTGTTAACATCCTTCTCTTGTTTCAGGAAAGAAATGGCGATCCCTTACCCCGCAAGATCGTCGTCCGTACGTCGAAGAAGCTGAACGTTTGAGGGTCATCCACATGACCGAGCACCCAAATTACAAATACAGGCCAAGGCGACGAAAAACAAAACAAGCAAAGGGCTACTTCCGGTTCCACTTCAAGAGTCGGCACTTCCCTACCGAGCCCTAGTCTTTCAAACATGTCTCCCCGTTACTCTGGATACATTCCAAACTCCAGCTTATCTCCAAGCATTTCCCAGTCTAGCAACTTCAGCAGTTTAGAATTTGCGAACCCTAGCGGCTCAGAATTCAATCAAGACAAGAGATACAGTCCGGACTATCAACATTTCAACTACGTCAGTAGTTATCAACAAAGTTATGCACAAAAAAGTCCATACTCTATTCATACTCCTGATACATCACCCACTCAGAGTCCTGAACCTAAAAACACACCGAAGACTCCTGGAAGTCCTTCTATGGAGAACAAGGATTCTAACGATAAGAATGGTTCTCTTCCAACTCCTGAGTTATCACCGATGGAACAAGAACAAGCGTTCGAGGAAAAACAGAGGGCTCTCGAACATTCAACATACCAGTAACGTGGTCAACATGTCTCCTCCAAGTATGAGTCCTGGACATCCAAGCTACAACAGTAGACAGCCTAACAGAAACTACCAAGAGACCATCAACAGAAACTATCCAATCACTTAATTAAACTATACCAATACTCACCAAATAAATCAGTGCCCATGCCCAACGGTGGGATGTATGTGATGTGCACTAACAAGAGTTCGGTTGAGCAAGGTCATATTGTGACAGGAACTTATTTCCCTCCGTAGCTACAAGCCAGGATCAGCAACTTTTAGGCACCAATCAAAACACTATGAGTTCTGTAGTTACTGCCAATAATGCAGCTGGAAATATGGCATTCTACAATCCAGCCATGTCACAATACTACGCTAAAGAATACGCATTTGACCAAGCAAATAGGATGGATGCCTACAATATGGCCTTCTCATCGGCTCTTAAAAACGACATGTTAGATAAAAAAGTGACTACCTTCAACAATACAAGTACCAAATATGGAAGACCAATATGCTTCATATCAAAACAACAGTTTGGTGCAAAACTAAATACCTGCAAGTGAAGAAAGAAGTGATGCTGATAGTGAAGTAGACAGCCGTGCGTGAGTTCGACAAATATTTGAAGTTCAGTGGTGAAAATTTGATAGACAATAATCACAACTATCATAGGGGAGATCCAAATATAAATTCTAATTCGACATATAACTTTCAAGCTCAACATACCTCTGTGATCTTACCCAACACGAACATCAAGCCAGAACCTGTTTTAGCCCACTATACTGAAGTATACCCGGACGCTACCCAGAATGTGTGTTTGTAATTGCTAATAAGGACGATGATTTCAGTGAAATCCTAGCGATGTGTGTGAGAAAAACATGTTACAGTAACTGATTAGTCCAATGTGAAATATAGAAAGTATTGTATATTATATTGTATATCTTCAGAACTTTTGTGAATTACAATTGGTTGAAAGGAGACCATATCAAAAGTATGAAAACCTTGGATTTGAGCAAAAGCTAGTATAGTAATTTTTGGAAAATTTTATGTCTGGAAATTGGTATCTCATTCGATCTCAGTGAAACTGTCCTATATTTGAGATTGTTTGCTTCATGTTTACTGATAATAAAAGCATCCAGTGCGTGTTGGCCACCTAAAATAAATATTTGATTCGAATCGAGCGATAAGGAATGAAGATTTAATTTTCATTCTGTTTGTTTATTCACTTGTTTCTATTTATTTAGATTCAGGTTTTAATTTGTTCCAGTTTCGATACATACAAAAATCATTGTTTCCGTGAAAAGTAGATCAATTTGATTCTCCTGTGTTGACGGTGTTTATTTTCTTCAGATCAAAAATTGAATTATTTTCTTCGATTGAAAATTAAATACTTGAGAAGAACGTGTTAATTTTATAATGATACTCACATGGAAGTGAAGACTGTTGAAAAACTTTAATTGAAAGAGCCCATAAAATATTGACAATTTGTTAGATGTGAAAAATGTTTGTACGTTTATGTTTATGTGAATTCCATTCTTATATTATGAAATATTTGTTAAATAGGGTAAAATAAGTTTTGTATAAATGAGTTTATTGTAGAAACTTTCGTAAAAACCAAAGTCTGTATATTATGTAATATAATAGAAATATCAATGTGAAGAGTCGATTTTTTCGAAAAATATATATATTTTCAATTTATTCATTTATGTATTCTGATATCCCCTCGTAACAAATCAAACTCCAAATGATCAAAAACTTTTTCGTGCGAATGATTTGATCAATTATTGACTGTCTAGATATCGAGAATTATTACGAGTGTACTTTCAAAACTAGAACTATATTTTATGACATAAAAAATGTTTTGTTGAATCTCTTTCTATATGAAAGAAATTATATAGTAAGAAGAGCAAGTAATTTAATATTTTAGGGGCAATAAACTGATGTATAGAACTGACGCACTTGCGAGCGCTGTATTAGCAAGGGCAGATACAGCTTTCAATTTAGGAAGGGGTCCACGTGAAGGCGATTGTTTTGGCAGTAATATTACTCAGGGGTTTGGTTTTCTACATCCAAGAAATTCAGTCCTAGTTGTATTCGACCTTGCCAATGTATTACAAAACACTACAGAAAGTAAACAAGTATTTAACAATTGCTAATAGCGAAAACAAAAATTCTGCAAAATGCAAAATCGTTAGATGAACTCCTCAAGAATATTCTCTTCACGATAAAGGTAAGTAGAAATACTAGCATAACTAAACAAGAAATGTTATGATTATTGTTGCTCAATTCAGTCACCTTCGCAAGTAAACAATAAAAAATTTTATCCACGACTATCGAAAATCCACCCATTATATGTCTGTTTGAACGGCCATAATGACACCTATTAATCACAAGTGAATAATGAGTTATTATTTATGAAAGATGGTCTTCATTTCTTGAAAAAAATTATTCACTAAAAATTCTGTTAACCGAAGATATACAGGGTTCAACAAGCTGGACCTGTTTTCTCATAAAATCTTGATGCGGAAACTTCATGTTGTTGAGTTTCATTATTATTATTATGATCCATTGTATAGTCACATTATTATGGAGAAGAAACTTTCAACAGTATTATACTTCTCGTGAACAATGTTGAATGTGGAAAGTATACCACATTTTTTTTCAAATATAAGAATAAAAAAACTTCAGTTTATAGTATAACAAAATTGATATGTACTGAAGGTTTGGTAAGTTTAGATTGAAAAAATGAATGAATAAGAACAGAGTAATATTTAAAAGCTAGACAAAAACACACTGTCGTTGACAGACTCTGCAAAGAAGCACCTTCTCTCAATTGTCTTCGAAAATAAGCTCAATTAATTTCAATTCGTCTGAATTAATTATTCTAGTTATTAACAGCCAAGAACAAAATGCAAAATCTTCACTGAGCTGTAACTATTGAAATATTTGGACTACAAAAAAATTGTCTATTTAGGGGATATAGGAAATTGCGTCCTCTCCATTATCGTAAAGATCTTGAGTTTTTCAACTCCGGTTCCGGACTGTAAACCAATTAAGGATCACAATTTTATTGAGATCATTTCCGGCTGACAATTCAATCATGAATTTGGGCCAACTATTGCATCCTGTTTCCCTAGATATTTAGCGCGCAAAAGTATACAATGTCAGTGAAAAAATCGGTAATTTGTATTGAATCTTCTCAATATAAATTTCTAGTGCAAGTTTCATTTATGACGCTGAAGGTTCACACCTACCTCTTCTTAATAGCTCGGAGCAAGCTTACAATTCCAGATCAGATATCAGCCAGTCAAAACAATATCTTTCCTAATCGAACAATCACGATTAGACTCAGTACCCCTCACAAAAAATCATAAGACTTAAAATGTTATTGAGAACCTAAATATGAAATTTCCACCTGATCGGATAACTACTTTTTAACCGTCGAGAAATTATGTAAATTTCAAATTTCCATTAAGTTTAAATACACTATTTTGAAATTCAATTCATCAAAAGTTCAAGAAAAGCCCTGAACAGGAGCTTTTGAGCGCTCGTTCTTTGGAGGAGCAAAAAGACTATTACCTCAAAATTTTATAAGTATGGGATTTGCGATTGATACCAAATATATAAATGCAAAATCTCAGCACAATAGCAATTATATTCCGAAAATAATTCAAAAAATTAAATATGTAAAAATAAATAATTATAAAAATTAAATCTATGGTTCTGATGATGCGCTCTTTGAAATTTTGCTTGACACTGAGTATAGCAATTTTCATTCTCAAAATAAATTTCACTCGAATCGAATATTCCGTTATGGAAAATAAAGCTTCTTCTTTCAATATTCCAATTGAATTTTCTATGATTCTGTTACACTAGGCCACAAAAATTTTGCACGAAGATATTAATCTTCATTCAAAGAAAAAAAATTCACTCGAATCGGATTTCCTGTTCGGAAATATAAAGATTTTTTTTCAATATTCCAATTGAATTTTCTATTGTTCTGTCGAAACTATGGCCACGAAATTATGGGTGAAATCAAAATATCGAACTCCATTCACAAAAAAATCACTCGAATCGGATTTCTTTTTATGGAAATATGAAGTTTCTTTTTTTCAATATTTCAATTGCATTTTCTATGGTTCTGTCACAGCCGTCTTTAGACGGCTGTGGTTCTGTTCACACTATAGCAACAAAATTTTGAATGACATTTTTTATCAGCATCTTGCATTTGGCCGTTACATTTCGTTCCGATTGGTTCTGTATTTTTTCTGAGATATTAAGAAACAAAAATTTTGAGTGGCCATATTTTATGGAACACCCTGTACGATTTGGCCTGATTAACGAACTTAACCGAGCCAGTTGGGATCCGAACTCATCCCGAAAATTTCTCTAGGACAATCTCTTCGAAAGTTATTTTGCTAACGAACGGACGAACGGCTGGACGGTCCCATGGACATAATTGAATTTGACCACGAATTCGTCATCAGGGAGTTAACCCTATCGTTTGAGACCATTTTTCGGTTTAAAATTCGAAAATACAGGCGTTTGGGCGAAACGATATTGCACTCGTTTAAGTAGAACGAGCACTCAAAATCCATAATTTCGAATAAAGGGACTTCGAAATATTTGTAACATGCCCCGAAATTCAATCAATGTTGAAAAAATGTGGCAAAGTAGGTAATAGGAAACAATGAAGTTGACTCCATTCAAATGAACCTGTAGAGCATTTGATTTTGACCCATTCATGAACAAGCTATGTAAATCCACAAAATGAAGCTATTCTGTGTCATAGCCCCATTCATTATAACATACTTAAATTAGCCAAATATATTCTGTAGAGGTTTCCGGAATTGAAATAGTCTTCATCATCATTGAACACCTAAATAACAAATTATGACCTGATCAAATCTCTTGTTATCCAAATATTCATAACTCAGCAACTATTCAACCGATTTCAACTAAGTCATTTGTAACTACTTGTTTGGATATTCAAACTTGCATTTAGGCAACTAGTGCACATTGTTTTTCTAGGACTTATAGTAGGTAGTATTCAATTTCGGACAAAAATCGGCGATTCCCGTATGATACACTATCAATATAAACTCTCAGTGCGAGTTTCATTTATGACCTTAAAGATTCACACCCACCTTTTCTTAATAGCTCGGAGCAGACTTAATATTCCAGATCAGATATCAGCTGGTCAAACAATCTCTTCCATAATCAAAGAAAATCAGGAACGAAACCTCTCAGCAATCCACTGGATTACTATCAAATAGTGGTCATAATGTTTTTGTTTCAAGTTAATAGAATGAACAGGATCGGAGATAATGACCAATGTTTGAAATGGCCAAAGTGGTCAATTGAAGCCTACAACTCAAAAACAAAGGGGGCAAATTTCTATGTTCAAGCACAACCACCTTTTGAACTAGATGAGAGAGACAAAATCTAAAACCCCATCCTCGTTTTTTCAAGATATATACGAGAGAAGTATTTTTTTCTGGTTACCTTCTTTATTTTTCGAGTTATGAGATCAAATTGAATGATCTCCGATCTAACAGGATGAAAGAAATATGTAAGAATATCAGCATATGAAATTCTTATTACCTACGCATCAATCTTCTGGAGCTTCAGATCAGTAAAATGATTAAGAACATTCTTTATATTATTTCAAATAGAATCTATAT
>JACDNR010000916.1:0-39255 GCA_013421045.1 Propylea japonica | reverse complement strand
CGGGTACATTCGGCAACATTGAATTTATTTTACGTTATGACAGCAAATACTGCCAACTTCAGATAAATAAAAAAACGCCTACTATGTGCTCAACCTTTCGTGAACGGAGTATACCTGATACATACCTAATAGAGTTATGATGTTACTAGTTGAAACAACCTCTACAGGAAGCTCTGGAATTCATACTTAACATGTTCAAAGCTTGCTCTTGAATTATAATATATGATTAGCTTGTGAACTAGGACCCCAAAAAATAATGCCATATGCTTTTTCGCACAGGACAGCTTTACATTCTTCAGTAGCTGCGAGCTTAGTTTCGTAGAGGTTTTGAGTCTAATAGTAGGGGCGTTCGGCATTGACCTCCGCGAGCGGACGGATTTTTTAGTCACGTGCCAAAAGATCGTACAGATAAATCTGAAATATCTGGGAATAAAACGAACGGTACAGAGCATCTGCACAGAACATACTGCTCTGTTCTACTTTTATAGATTATGAGATTCAAAGATCACTATTTTGGGAAATATGCTCATCTTTTAACGATACTTTCACCCTTTTAGTACCTAGCTCTTCCATAAAATCTCATTAAATAATTAGGTGCAAAGGCACTGAATGCAAAAGAAACGAGTAATGCAATATCCCCTTCTGGTCGTTGTTGACGATAGTTGTACCGAAAGATCCTGATCAATTAATTGATTAATTACACGAAAAAGAAACGGGAAAGCAATATCTCCTTCTGCCCATTTATAACTACGATAGCTATATTGAAAAATTTTAATGAATTAATTGAGTTTTTAATGAATATGAAAACGAAGAATAAAACTGTAGAAATTTTTCAATCTATCGGTTGTCGGATCAGACAACTCAAACATAAAACAAAAAAATAATAAAAAACATAAAACTCAATGGATAAAATCGCTTTGCTCCGTCGAAATAGACCGAGCGAAAAGATCGACGTCAGATTGCACAGATTTTTTATGACGAAACGGTACAGGTGTATTCCCTCAATCCGGATGTAATAAACGAACGGTTCAGATCGATCCGACACGTCCGATGTCGATGCCGAACGCCCTATCAGTGATGATTATTACTATCCTGTAATTTATGCTCATTTGAAACTCCGAAGCGCCTCTCAGGCCCAACGTTGGTATTATGTGAATGTTTTGTTTGAGCTGCTGTCAACATATTGGGCTCTTTTACAGAAATTTAATTGCCAATATAAATAATGGATATAATAGTATCTTCTAGAGGTAAACATGATTTCAACTAAAATAAAACAAGCCTTTCAAGAGGCTCAATATTCTTATATATGTATACTAAAAGTTACCAAAACGAGTTGTTGGCCTATAAACTCTTTTATATAGAATTCAAGATATAAGCTCAGTTAATTATCATCCAGAAACAACTGATTGTGGTGTGTTTCAATAAACAATTAATCACAAACAAAATTCATAAAGTAAGTGATCAATACTCGTAATATACCAGCAAACTCCGAACGAGACGTTTACTTATGACACTTTTTATAGAATTTCAGACATAAGCTCTGTAATGTTCATAAAAACTATCCTAGTGTGTTCTTATAAGAATATGCTCGGAAATATTATCAGAGCATACCTATGAAAAGAAGCGTACTCAACGTTTGGCTCAAAAGCTTCGTGTGAGTTTGGCCAAAATACTTGGTTCCGTTTCACAGATGCAGTTTAAAATCGAGCCAATCAAGAGAGAAAATATGTGTTTTCTGAGCCCCTAAACAAAATAGAAGAACCATACATCAGTACTTTCATGCCGAAAACATGTTTGTTCATAGTACGCAAAACGCATAATGTGCACTGATTTTGACTAAGTTCATTGTTGGACAATTTTTTAATTGATGTATTCCAAGTACTATACTTTTTTTGTATAGGTTGAACCCTTAGCTTAAAAAATAGTTATTTTTGTATCAAGTACGTAAAATGAGTGTTTTTATGGCACATGGGATTGTCAATTTCTGACCGATACCGCAGGTCGAGGCCCAAAATTCACTCGAATGTGCCATAAAAACACGAATTTTATACGCACGAAATACAGACAACATTTTTTGTAGAACTGTGACTGTGAATTTACATCGTCTGAAATATAATTATTAAAGATTATATTTCCTATACAATATTTTTATGCATCCGGTGATCTTTCTGTTTCGTTTCTATAGAAACGATTTTTTTAACGGTGAAAAAAATGAAAGTCTTTTTTAACGGTGAAAAAATACTTGTTTCAACGGTGAAAAAAAGTGTTTTTTTAGGCATCCATGGTGATGAAGAAAAGTCAATTTTTTTTATTTTTTCTGTAGTAGTCATTTTTAATGCAAAAACAAAGTCAATGAAATTGAGGCATATAATTACTAAGTTTGATAATATTTGTTTGATCTTTTTGACTTATCTTTAATTCATAGATCCCAACTACTAAATGTAAACTATAATTTTTCACAATATTATCATTTTTTTTTAATTAGCGGCCGCTTAGGCCCCTTGTCGGTAAACATCCTGAAGTTTTTCGCACTGATTCATTAACACTCTGTATAATGATTTCAAATCTACTTTCTAATTCATGTTTTGACTTAATAATAGTGTCTCATTTCGACAAATATAAGAGAGATTTGTTTTAAAGCATAATTTTCCTCTGCTTATGATATATTGAATCATTGCATCACCACAGATTATAGATAAGAAATATGATTCCTTTCAAAAGAATTACATGAACATCTAGCACCAAAATGTTCTTCATAAAGACCTAGGAGAAAATTCCAACGTAATGCAATATCAAAAATGCTAGACCTTGTTCTCTTCGTGTTTTTCCATTCATCAACTTTCCATCTACGTGGTGTGTCGCTTTCAGTTGTTGCGGTCTTAATTCAAAAAACACATAAAGAATCACCTCTTAATCTCGGGGCAGGGTCATTACACAAATTCTTTTTGTTACAACTTCATCAGGAATGTTAATATTCGCTGGCGGTTTCTATTGAAAGAGGAAAAATTCAGAATGCGGGACATTTTCCAAATGCTATTCTGTGGCGGTTTTGCATACGTTTGAAATGCTGCGAAATAATAATTGACCGTAGGGATGTACAGCTCACCGAGTCTAGCAATTAATAAAGCATTAAATAATACGAAAATGAAAATTAGTGCGTAAAATAGGACAGATGTAGTTAATATAAACAATGGGAAGCAGAGAACAATATTAATTGATAAAATCAAACAATAATGGCATATTCCATAACGATATCAGCGCTAAGGTCGCGAGAATCGATGAGCCAGAGACAACAGCTGAGCTAAAGATAGTAGTAAATGACATTTTTCTGTGACGGGAAAAAAACTTGACATTTCATCTCTGTTGACAGGTAATAAAATATGACTTTTCGGAAATTACTTTTTTCCCGGGAAAAAAGTGAGTACTTTTTTTCCGGATATTTAAACATAGATATAGATAAAGGAAGATGTTTGATTTCAGAATATTTTATTGAACATAAGTAACATTCTTCATATCAAAAGAACAATTATTAAATGTGCATTGCGTGGATGACATGTTCCTTGAATTATTCGGCACAACAGAAGAATTTTCTGTGTTGAAATGATATTTTTCCCGACATGGACACAAATGCGTTGATGTACCTGGTTGCAAATTGGTGTTATTTCAGAACTGCTACACGTTCTGAACACTTATTAGCAATTTCTGTTCTTTGTGCCACCGATTCATCAAGCTCTGCAATCCCAAATACAACAACAATCTTGGCCTTCAAAAAATCTTCATCGGGTGCATTATTTAAAAAATCACTAATTTGTGTACTCGTAAAAATCGCAGCTTTCTTGGGCGTGTAACCTTTTCCATTTTGTTTAGAAATGTAATTAGTTACAAATATTTTGAAATGTCTACATCATGATTGGATCGTAACATACTTTTAACCATTGAATAATTCGACCACACTGTTGATGGCTTTTGTTGTTGTTTCATTCCGAAAAATAAGCCAATAACACTGTCTCCGAGAAAGAACTGCTTGTTTTTCATTCTCCAGTCCATAAATCTTGAATACGCGGTTTCGTAAATTTTCTGCGATTTTGCTGGCAATAATTTTCGTACGACTTGCGCTGCTTCTACCAACTCAGGTGGAGTCAGAGAAACTCGGAATCATGCATTTTTTATATCTATATTATTCTAAACAACTAATGAACAATTATTACTGAGTTCGCGATTTCTGAATTAAATTGACAGATATGTATTTGATTACTTCGAAGGTTTCCTTAACAACGCAAGTCCAATTGTCGCTATAACTACAACAGCTTACTAGTTTAAAAAGTTCGATTTCATATCGAAAACATTCTTATATTGTAATAGTTCTTTTAATATTAAATCGTCGTTTTTCCCGTAACAGAAACGCTACGCTACGCGTCGGGAGGACAACACAACCTCGAGCTTAAATCTAATACTTTTTTCCTTGTATAATAAATAACTAAAATGTAAAAAAATTTCATGAATAATCTGGAAATTGATGTGGAGTTGAAATCTTTGTTGAATTATTTTGTGATTTAATCAATATTTCAATCATTTTATCACTTATATTCAAGTGTTTAATTAATATAAAGGTTACAAGTCAGTAAGTCTAGTTGTAGATGTTGTCAATCTTAAACTAGATTAAAATTTCTTTTAATTCATTTATATCGTACATGTATACACGTATATGAAGTGAAGTGCAGCCGTTAGATTTCTGGAAATTATAGAAGTTTTATTTTTAACCTCCTATTTCAGAGCCCCAGTAGAAGGAGAAGTTCCAGAAGAAGTTCTAATTGCATGTCACATTGTAATGTGTTGGAAAAAACAATGTTAGTCCAGTTTTATAGACATTTGCTCTTTGTATTTAAAGACTATTACCCTAGCCCTTAATACAGAACCTCATAAAATTGATGGTTCATTGATTCGGGAGAGTGATAAAGTAAAAACAAAACTAATAGATATGCACGATATGTTCTTGTGAAGGTGGAGTGAAGGGGAAATATAAACATATTATTACATTTGTTTTAATTAAATTGATCAGGTGGATGATATTATAATCTATTCATGAGGTAATCATGTCAAAAATCATGGTTTTCTTCCTTTTCTGCTGTGTTTCTTTATCAGGGAAATCTTTCTCAACTTGAATAAATATCACAAACAGGATTAAAGTGCTTATGGAATCAGCAGAAGCCTGATGTAAACAAAAATAAGGGTTCGTCTATAGAAAATATGCCTTGCTTAAAAAACAAATTTGCTGTACCGTCCTATAGTATAAATCAAGAACTTCAAGAAATATATAGAAATATTTTATGAAATATTAACCAATTCTGCAAAAGCTAAGTATAGGTTTGTAAAATAATAAGTTGTATGTTATCCTTAATATTGAATGATCCTAAGAAGTAGAGAGAGCTTGTCGTAATCAGGTGCAATATCGAAACCTCCGATATAAATTCTGACGTTAGAGGTTAAAGCGACAATATGAATTACTTTCCTATATTTATTGAACTATCGTCTTTTACTATTAGTTCCCTTTCAAATTCGTTTGTAAGAATATTTTCATTTGGCACACAACAGTAGTCATTTCTGATCGAAATCATATTCAAGAGGAAAACAATTACAATTTTCCCTTGACTACTTCTTCTAAACATGAGTTTATGAACAATTACGAAATTATTGCACAGAGATACGTTCACTACTATCATCAGGAATGTTTATATTCCGCTGGCGGTTTTCTACTGCAAGAGGAAAAAGACAGAATGCAGGACATTTTCCAGATGCTATTCTGTGGCCGGTTTTGCATACGTTTGAAATGCGGTGAATAATATGACCGTAGGGATGTAGGTACAGCTCACCGAGTCTGGCAATTAATAAAGTATTTCATGATATGAGACGGGTACCCTAAATACGTTTTAGTAATAATTCGTAATGCGAATCTCGGTAAAGTATGAATAAAAATTCCCAATCTGTGCTCAGGGATATTGAATTCCCTGAAAATCTATCAATAATGATTTTCCCAAAAAAAAAATTTTTGACTCTACTGACGAAATTCCTCTAAGAAAAAGTCGAAACTTGCGTACAAAAATTTTGTTTGCAACACATCTCAAAATAGTTATTTTTGTATAATATGTGCGTAAAATGATTGTTTTTTTCATGCCACATGAGAGTGTCAATTTTCACCGAGACCGCAGATCGAGGCCAAAAATTCAATCAAATGTGCCATAAAACACGAATTTAAAATTACAAACAAAATTTTTTGTGCAACTGTGAATGTAAATCTACATAGTCTGAAACATAATAATTGAAAATAATGCTTCCAGTACAATATTTCCAGATCCAGACCCAGTGATCTTTCTGTGTCGTTACAATAGAAACTTATTTTTTTTAACTGTGAAAAAAAGGAATCATTTACGCATCCATAGTGATGGGGAAAAGTCAAGTTTTTTTTCAGTTGTTCAAAAAAGTTCTTTTGGACTCGCAGACTTACATTCATTTGTTGATGAATACACACATAACACAAATGTATCTACAGGAAAGCTATTGAGCAGCAATCATATGACATTGGTGCTGCAATAAAATTATGACTTCCTATATGTACATATAATGTACATATCTCTGATAAGAGCTCTTATAACTTAATGAATGATGCAAAATCAAAATAATTGTCGATTACAAAACAAGTATGCCTAAATGGTTAATATTTTCAGCTGCATGTATGTAGGTCGTATGTTTTTCAAGGTGACATTTCAGATTAAAGTTAATTCTAAATTGTGAATTTCAAATTAATTTTAAGCTATAATAATAATTATTTCAAAATTCGAAATTTATTATTTAAATTCAAATTCCATGATCTGTCAATTTTCATTACAGTCACACAAAGAGCTAAGATACAATTTAAGAGTCACTTGAATGTATAATTTGAATTCTTCATCGAATTTGTCAGTATTTCGAAAAACTTGACTGAGATAGAGAAAATATCGTCTTATACTAATTTTCAAATAAAACTACTAATTCAATATTGAGTGGGATTGCGCTGAATTCCTTTGAATTCTTCATAAATAATGTAAAAGCTCTTCTATATCTCCAGGGCATACATCACGCTCAGGATAAACATAATATGATGGAAAACGTAAAACAATTCCTACGATTGATGGCGTCAAATTTTCCGTATAAACTTGATCGATGGCCTGTTACAGATAGATTGATCGCCTGCTTCTATGAAAACTTCATCTGCTCAGAAACAAGTGGATGTCACGAGGATCGTCAAGAAAATGTACTCTATAACATTTCCCGGAATTTTCTAACTTTTCCATCCACAATCGGCATCCAGGCGCGGAAAATGCAACTCGTTTCCATTCGTTCAGCAGGCAATTCCATCTGGCTGAATTTTCTACAATTTCTTGCAATATTTTTATCTGCACCCAGATGAAAGAAACTCATGAAAAGCACTTTCAGGTGCTTTTGACCGCTCGTTCATTAGTGGAGCAATAATGCTATTCCATCAAAATTTGTATGGGACTGTAGATTCTTAATATTTGAATACAAAATCTCAGCACGATCGGCATTATGTTCTGTAAATTATTCATGGAATGAAATATAAAAAGTTTATTACTAAAAATATCAAAATTTTATGGTTCTGATTTCACAATCCTTGATCATTCACTGCACCATTTTACATACTAAAACTCGATGTCGTTTCAGTAGGCATCTGAAAATAAGAATGGAGTGTCACGGCGGGCATTCATAGAACTATTAATATTGACATAGAAGTATTTGGCTGTATTGTTTATGTGTATATCTGCTTCACTAAAATTTGGATTAATCATCATATATCAAAATTCAGAAATCTATAGTGGACGAGCGTATTACTTTGTATATTATATTTTTTATTTTCTGTGAAGACGGTGGGTGTAATTTTGTTTCAATTTATTTCAGCCATAGTGAGAGATAAATTAGGTTAAAAGGCTGTTGAGGAAATAAGGAAAACAATTGTTTGTTGAACAGTTTAATTAACTTCAGTTATTATAGTCACAGTACCTACTTTTTCTCTTCACAAGAGCATTCTTCAGTGGGTTTTTGTTAGGTCTTCCTTGTCTCAACCTTTCAGTTCTATCTTCTACTACAGCTAGAACATTCCGGTTGTTCCTCCTTTCTGTTAGTAAATTCAATAGGAAGATTTCTGGTAGGCACAGCAGTATTTTTCAGAAACTACCTCTGTTATGAACTGGCACCCGTAAACGATTAACCCCATGACTCTTATCTAACCTACAAATTTTTTGTAATCCGTACTTAACTCGATTAAAATAATCGTCATCTACAAAATGCAAGGAGTAAACTTTCAAATTTCCAGTGACTGGTTGGTATACCCATTTTGAGTTTCAGTTGCCAGGCTTTTCGTCGATGCATCAACACTTTATTCCTCGATGTCCCTTCTACCCAAACACGAAATTTATCCCTAGCTTGAGGAGGAGCGATTTGAATGAAGTGTACTTAAGAAATCATTAATAATGTTGAACATTCCATAAATCACGACGACACAATTCAAAATGGAAGAATCATGTCAATATTAAAGGTTATTCAGGTCGTCACCAGAGGCCGTATCGCTTAGCTTGATTCAATGATCGTTTCAAAACAAAAAAAAATAGATATGTAACTCAATTCAGAATGAAGTTAGAGCAAAATAAATGATGAGTGTTGTATTAACTGAACCATCAAAATCTGACCACCCTGTACTTCATAAAATTTTCCAGAATTTTTCAACTTTTCCATTCACAATCGGCATACTTCAAGGCGCGAAAAATGCAACCCATTTTCAGTCGTTCAGAACCCAAGCGAGCAATTCCATCAGGCTGAATTTCCTTCAATTCCAAAGTTTTTATCTGAACCCGGCCGACTTCTAAACTTTGTCTACTTCGTGTGTATGTTTCATTATTATATTCTCTATCAAGTTTCCCCTCTTTCTTTTCGGTGGAAAAGCGTCCCACGAAATTATGTCTTTTTTAAAAGTTTCCTCCAGCACGGTTTTCTGCTGCAAATCACCGAACTTTCACGGCGTGAGTGGAAAGTCGACATCAGAAATTCGTCGAATATTTTTGTACTTTAAAGTTTCGATCCTGGGCGGTTCAGCAGAATGTCCTTTGAAATTCAATTTATCCATTATAAGCAATCGATAAAATCCTAAATCTTTTCTCGAAACTTCTGAAACTGCGATAAATAATTTATTTCAGCATTTCTTCGGAGTGGATATTATGAATCATGCACCCCATGTTATGATGAATAGAAATTAAATAAATAATATTGGAGAGAGCCCAAATGTGGAGTCAGATGCTTTTGCATTCTTGTTCATAAAACGATAAATGAAATTGGATCATTCCTGGAGTTATTCGTTTCATTATATTCATACACTCACCGGCTAATTCATAAATATGTTATTTCAAGTCCTTATCGATTGAATTTTTTTAATTATAGGTATGTTCATCTTTAATAAATCATCAGTTTTGAATTTCAATAAAACTCGGCGTACGTCATTTTATACAGGGTGAAACAAAATTGGTTTCTTTACCCTAACTTTAGGACCACCCCTGGTGTGTTTGAGTTTATCCACCGTTTGATTTCTTATTTTATCGTCAAGACACATCATCTTCTCTTGACAATTAAGTTCTTCATTTGGAACAATAGCCCAATTCTTGTTGAAGATACAGGGTTTTCAGAGCAACATTAAACTCCACGATTTCGCTATGACTATGAAATTACTTTCACAGATTTAACCTGAAGTCCGTTATGACAACAAACAAGAGAAGTTTTAGCGCGGCATGTGCACCGTTTATTGGAGGCGATTTCGTGCTAATGCTTTAAAATGCCCGCCAACCGCATGTGACTACGATTGCCAGGGAGTATTTAGCAGAGGTTAATATCCAAAAATTCAACTGGCCTGCTTTGAGACCAGATTTGAACCCTATTGGGCATGTTTGGATGCTTTTGGGAGAAAAATCCGATCTCGCATACCAACTCCTGAAAATTTGCAGCAGCTGAGTGATGCTCTAATTGATTCAAAACCTTAACGAGGACATGCCTAGACGAATTACACCTGTTATCCGCGTCTGGGCGGAAAACACGTTATGTTTTTTACTTAGTTTTCTGTTATTTTAGGTTGAATTTGTTGTACTGTTGTAGCCTTAGAGTAATTCAATGTTTTACTGTATCTTAAACAAAATTTGAGCTATTGTTATAGATGAAGAATCAAATTATCGAGAGAAAGATGTGTCTTGATGGTTTTAGTTAGGTTAAGAAACAGATGTTGTTTCACCCAGTATAAATATTCAAAACTGATGATTGATTAAGGATGAACATACCTACAATTGACAAAAAATTCAATCGAATCGGACTCGCAATAACTTATTTATGGATTAACAAAACTTCATCGATTTTTTGAGTGGATCGATTATTAATAGGAAAACTCAATTCATAAACATAATTCCACTTTTCGAAAAATTTGAAACGGTAAACGATAATTCATTTCATCAATATTTGAATCATCATTTCTGTTCAAATCTGAAAACTTCCAGTTTTTAAGTTCCGAAATTATCATGCAAGTGCTAACTCCCCAAAATTATTCTTTTCACAAGGCTCATAGAATCAATTCTTCTACTTATTCAATTGGTTGTCTGCATTATGACTGTCCAGTGAGGTACAAACTTGTTATTCAGAAGTTTTCTGTGATTTATATTCATGTTCAAAGTAGAACGTAGTGCACTTGAAAAAATCCAAGAATTAATATCAACCGTTTGATCAGTTTGTTGGAAACCATCGATACCACATTCTTTAAATTCATACCTAGAGATAGAATAGTATAGAGTTGCTATCAATGAAATGAAAGTGGTATCAGATCCGCCATATTACTTCTATACGTCGAATTTCGACAATCATTCAATTTTCTAAAAATAGTGATTTTTGTACCTTTTTCAGTTAAATTGAGATTTCTTGAGCTTAATAAACAATAATAAAAATGGTATCGTGTGCTGTATGGCTTTCTTCAAGCAGAGGAGGAACAGATAAGAAGAAATTAGAGGAAAAACATATCACAGGTAGGGATGAGTACTGAACAGATCCGCATTCGAAAGTTTGCTAGTATGTCTTGTAATCTGATATCTTTCTATATGTGTATATTATCGCCTGAAGAAAAATTGCTTATATGATATTCAATTGACCTTATTTGAACAGTATTGCTAAAGACCCAACACGTCGTATTTTCTGGGTGTAATTCGTAAAAAAAAAACTGGCAATTAATTCAACCCTGAACTTTCGGCATATTGGTAGGCCAACTAAGCCCGCCCAGTGGTTCCATTTTTCCTTACACAATTGTATGTCATAGCGTCTCTTCTCTATTCTATCTCTATGATTCATACTAACAGAATTCTTTTTTCCAGAACGAAAACTGTTCGTTGGGATGCTGAGCAAGAAATTCTGCGAGAACGACGTCCGCGCGTTGTTCGGCAGCTACGGAGTGATCGAGGAGTGCACGGTGCTGAGGGACCCTGTGGGAACGTTCGCGGTTGTGCTTTCGTTACCTTCGCAAGTAAACAGTCAGCCCTTAGTGCCATAAAAGCCTTGCATCAGTCGCAGACGATGGAAGGCTGTTCAGCTCCCCTTGTCGTCAAGTTCGCCGACACCCAAAAAGAGAAGGATTGAAGCGTCAGCAGCAGCTCCAAGCCAACGTGTGGAACGCTCTCGGCGCGCCCGCTTTAACTGCTCCGACCCAATCTTTTAGCCCGGTGCTAGCAGGGGATGCAGCCACTTTACAGCTTATCCATTCGATGGGCGGCGCGACGTTGCTTCAGCAGCAACAACAGCAATTGCTGGCTGGTACGGAGAACCTCCTGGGACCTATCGGTGCTAATTTAGTGACTTTGGCGGCTATGTCCCAGCCCACGCCGCCACTGTGCATGGGCTTGTTGGGCAAAGGTGCGGGTTTAGAAAGAACACTGAGCGCGGCAAGTGCGGCGGGACTACAACCGGGACTTACGACGCCTGATCTGACCGCATACGGATCTTTGTTTGCCAACGCCACCCTCAATGCTGCTGCCATTGCGGCTGCTGGAAAACAAATTGAAGGTAAGTTATGGTTCCAACCATAAGTTTAGTTTTAAAAGGGTTACAATTTACTGCGACCTTAAGGTCTATTGTGCCTCCTTAGAGAGCTGTTCTGGCCAAACCCTTCACAGCTCGCCTTCCAGTTCCAGAGATCTAATGAAATCTAATTACTGTGAAGGCTTCAACGAGGCTAGTTCCTCACTCTTACAAGTTTCTCGCCCAAGGCATTCTCTGCTCAGGCTCGCAATGCCAAGGCATTCCGTGACTAGGTGAATGAGGCTTTCTTCCTCCTCCCCACAGAACCTACACTCGTCAGTGTCCGATTATCCCTTCCTCAACAGCTGCTTCCTGAGGCGACAATGTCCTGTGAGAAAGCCAGTGAGGAGGTGTAATTGCTTCTTAACAAGATCCAGATATCTTTTGGATCCGCTGTCTCAAAGTTCCGAAGGAACTCAGTGGAATGATCCATTGCTGGGAGATTCCGCCACAGTTTTTCCCTCTCGGCTTTCTCCTCTCCAGAAACTCCTTATACGTACATTTACATATGTCACAGAAGGGTTCTGGGCCAATGAGTGACATTCGTGCGCCCCTTTGGCAAGTACAGGGTCTCCATAAATGATCGCAACAGCGCAGTTGGCTTTGGATTATTCTCATTTTGCCGCTTTCCATGCAACAGAATTCTGTGATCATACTATGCTCTGATTGGTTAGAGATGGGTATTCTGTAGCAGCAAAGTAATCCAAAGCCAACTGCGCTGTTTCAATCATTTATAAAGACCCTGTATTACTAAACGAAGAAATGAGCGTAGTAAATCTTTCATAAGACTCACACTACAGATTAACAATATAAACTATTCTTGTGAACACAAAATACCAATGTGAACATAATAGAAAGAATCACAAAATAAAATACAATTGAGAAAAGCCCTGAGCAGGAGCTTTTAAGCTCTGTATCTTTGGAGGGTATCCTCTGAAGATATGTTTCTACTTTCTTCAACGGTTCGCAACTCTGTTGAAGTAGCAGTGAGATTATGGAGAGTAGGGGGTTGTAAATCCCCTACAAACCAAGTGAAACTCGCGGTGGAGTTTGAGAGATTTATTGAGTGTACATCACACAAAATATGAACAATAAATGTTGTTTGAATTAAATGAGTACAGCTTATATATTACTTGTGACGACACACAGTTTTCGTCATGGGCCGCCTTCCGGAGCTGCTGCAATCTGAAAAATTCGCATATTATTTGGCCTAGATATGGTATATTGAATGCATGAGGTCGATAACTGCTTCCTGGTAATTTTCCATGGAATTTGAATTTTTGATATTTAAATGCGATTTCTTCTGGATGTTTAATTCACATTAAAAAGCTCTCCTTCATTGGTGGGGCAATAAGACGATTACCTCAAAATTTAATATGGTACTTGAGATTGATACAATACAGAATCTCAGCATAATCGGAATTATATTCTGGAAATTATTCAGAAAATGAAATAGGTCAAAAATTAAATTCTATGGTTCTGATGATGCAATCCTCTTGAAATTTTGCATGAACATTCATTATACAGGGTCTTCATAAATGATTGTAACAGCCCAGTTGGCTTTGGATTGCAGAATACCAATCTCTAAGCAATCAGAGCATAGTATGATCATAGAATTCTGTGGTTTGCATAATCCAAAGCCCTCTGCGCTGTTACAATCATTTATAGAGACCCTGTATAGGTTTCATCCACAAAATGAGTTTCACCTGAATCGAATATTCTGTTACGGAAATATAAAGATTCTTCTTTCAATATTCCGATTGAATTTTCTATGGTTCTGTTAACACTATGACCACAAAATTTTGCATGAAAATTCAGTATATCTGTTTACATTCAAACACTCGAATCTCACTCGAATCGGATTTCCTGTTATGGAAAATATAAAGATTTTTTTACAATATTCCAGTTGAATTTTCTATGGTTCTGTTAACACTATGACCACGAAATTTTGGATGAACATTCAGTATATCGATCTCCATTCAAAAAATTATTTCAATCCAATCAAATATCTTCTTATGGAAATATGAAGTTTCTTCTTTTCAATATTCCAATTGAATTTTCTTTGGTACTGATCACACTACGGCCACAAAATTTTGCATGAGGCTTGTTATGACCATCTTGCTTTGACCGTTACATTTCATTTCGATTGGTTACGTTTTTTCCGAGATATTGAGGAACAAAAATTTGAAATGCCATATTTATGGAACACCCTGTACGATTTGGCCAACTAAACTGAGCCATTTGGGACCCTAACTCATCCTGAAAATTTCAAGATTCTAGGACAATCCCTTCGCAAGTTATTGTACTAACGGCCCCACGGACAGAATTGAATTTGACCACGAATTCGTCATCAGGGAGTCTCACCTTGACTGTCAGAATTGTCTGTAACAGAAGCAAGCCGTTAGTATCAGAATAAGGGAGCGGGTCCAATTATCCCAATACGGAATAAACATACGGCACGAGGTCGCAACGCCGGAATATTGTGCGCGTATATAAACAAATTGTACTTGGCTGCATAACAAAGGCGCGAAGGCATCTCTAGGTTACTTTTTTTACTCTGAGGGCTCTTTTATGGATACCAGGGCATTGTGGTGTTGTGAGAAATCCACAAACAACTTATTGGAGAAGTATCTGCCAAGACAGAATCCTTCCTAACTCATAAATCACTCACGCTAATTTATTACTCTCACGTTAAAAAAGCCGCGGATAAACTAAAACGAACGCTAAAACACCCCAAAAAAACTCAGGAAGTGACTAGGGCGCCGTTCCTTCCTCGTTTTTCCGAACGCCGAAATCTCCCGGACCTGTTGATTTTAATTTTAGTTCCAGAAATTACCCGCTTTCCAGCTCGAGGCAGGGAATTGTTCATTAATCATCTGCTAGGCAGAATCGCAATCCGTCTCTTAACAATGTAAATTAGCGAAGGTGGTTTGAAGTCGACGTTTCTGTGACATTTTCATTATCGAAATGACTAAATGAGCCTATCTCACGTTTTGTACACTCCGTGTGACAACAAAAGGGTCAATCCGGTTATTACTTCTCTTGAAATAGGGGAGCGCCGCGTGAGAGAAATACGAGGGGTCGTTTTTGAGGTCGCAGATTGGTGGATGAAGATTATTTTCATTTTAGCCCGTAACTGGTATGGTGGGATCCACCAGACACCCATGATTCGATTTCCTCGATAGTTCAAAAAGTTTTCGATTTATAATGCCATCCACTACAGTACCTTTCATTAATGTTTCTTGCGCGTAGCTTATGCCCGGACTCATAGTCGATGCTCCGTCAGTTCTCGTATCAAGCAGTTCTCAAGCATTCCTTTTCATACTCGGTAATCAAGCAATACTTCGTCGATGCTCAGCTACCAACACCTTGAAAGGTGCTCGGATGTCGAACTGTCATACAAATTGTCCATATTCAAACTTAAATGGAGAGCGAAGATTTTGAATTTTTAGAATTTATCGCTGAATCGTGTTTTTTATCCTCAACAAGAGGATGATGTGCTATCAAATTAGCTAGCAGATTCCTTCTTTTTCCGTATAGGCAATTATCTTGGCCATTTCTCACTTCATAAGCAGACTTACGCAGATAGAATATGAAAACGCAAAAATATCCAATTCGAAATTTCAAAATGTAAATGGCGGATGTCCATGGCAACTCAGCAGTGATACTGCAGAAAAAAGTGAAAATAACCAGATTACGACGATGTCCGAATTCTCTGCCGATTTTGCCGAAGTTTGTTTATGGGATACGATCGTCGCTAAGCATGCGAGCTCGTCTCCGCCGAGAACGGCTTGAGTATGAGATCCGACGGAGCATCGACTATGAGTACGGGATTAGTGTTATGAATCTATTCATATTACGACTCAGCACGATTCTGCTGGAATTTTTGTTGGGTTGGGGTATGCTAGCCCCACCTCACCAAAAGAGTTATTATTCTGTAATAGAAGTCATGTCGCTTTGGATGTTGCGATATCAAATTCTACACGAAAGCGAATGCGAACGGATGATCTACGGTTCCAAGAATGGGCACTTCAAAACTTGCCCTGGAGGGTGTTTCTCCCCATATGAAGAGAAGAATAGAAAATAACTTCCTAAGATTCTGAAACAGAACACATATTTAATGTTTTGAATCTTCAGAAACAAACACATATCATTTGAATTTTGCCGAATTATGTGAAATCCGAAATGTTGATATTTTCAGTTCTTTCCGCATCCATATTCATTCGTTTCGATAAAATAATTATTTTCTGAGTGTTCAATTGATATAATTCACACTGGATGTACATAGACAACTAAACGGAGAATAGATGAGACACTAGTAGAACAAGTTTCAACGCCATCTGTTTTTGTAAACATTATTGATTCGTGAAAAAGCTCAATTGAAAAAGGAATCTGTATCGTAAAGTTGCCTCAAAAAGAATTCTGTAGTGCAACTTTTGAATAGGTAGGTATACCCATATACAAGATCAAAAAGTTTTTGAAATTCAATTTCCAAAAGGAAATCAGAAATGGATTCGTGCAAGTTATCGATGAGTGAGGAAATTTATTTTCATGAAAATAATACCTGCAACGAACTTTCATCTGATTTTCTTTTGGAATCGAGAAATGAGGAGCAATAATCAAATTCTGGATAGAATAAAAATTTATTAACTGAAATAGGTATCACCAATTGAAAATACAGATTTATTTCATAAATATCTAATCAATTAAACTAATAATTGCATTGAAAACATTTTCAAAAAACTAACAATAATGAATTCAATAATACAAAATATGAGTATTTACCGACTAAACTTATTCAATACATGAAAACTTTTTGAAAAATACGAGTATCTTAATTCTTATAGGTAACAGAATATACATAAAAATATAAAAAGAACGTGTCAACCACTCCTTGTGTCAGTTGACAATTCAAAGGTTTTTGATAATAATGATTTTACATACTTACATTTTCTCGAGAGGATTTCATTGAATGCAACGACATCTAACTATCAAATTGAAAATAATTTTTCGTGTATTAGTCTCCTCCTCCGACAGATGGCGCGGAATATACGAGTGGCTCATCTAATTTTTAGTTTGTCTATGGATGTACTTTCAGGAATACCTAAACATTCATGCCGTACCAGAAAACTTACCATACCAGTTACGGGTTAACTATGTTCACTTGCAATCGTCCAAATTTTTTGAGGGGTATTCAACACATTTGCATGGAGGAATAAACAAATCAAATGATAAACTTCAGATGTATTGAATTTCATTGCACATCCTTGGAGTTTAATATTGTCTAGGGGATTAAATTCCACTGCGACCTTATAGTCTGTTGGGCCTCCATCAGAATTTTGTTGAAAATGAATCGGTCTCCTTTCATCTGATAGAATAATCTTTACCACGTAAATTAATTCTCTACAAATGACCTATGGACCACTTTCTTCTATAGCTAACCGTTTCGAAATTTTAAAATAAACTTGGTAGCAGATGAAAATAAAATGTTTTCATCTTTCGTATAAAATGAATCGGTATCTATAATACGATTGAAGTAATTGAAACCTTATTTCATGGGTAAATAAATTCTCTACAAATGCCCTATCGACCACTCTCTTCTATAACCTACCTTTTTCAAAATTTTCGGGCAAATTTGGTAACAGATGGAAAATAACATTTTTTTCTTCTTTTGTTGAATGACTGATATCTCATTTCATAGGTGAATTAATTCTCAACAAATGCCCCTCTGACCACTTTCTTCTATAACCCACTGTTTCGAAATATTCTTGAAACAACTTGGTAGCAGATGAAAACATTTTTTCATCTTTCGTTGAAAATAAATCGGTCTTTGTCCATTTGATAAGCATAGTTGATACCTCATTTATAGGTTACTTAATTTTCTAAAAATGCTCATTCTTCTTTACCCTACTGTTTTCGAAATTTTACGAATTAACTAGGTAGCAAAATTAATTTTTTCATCTTCCTTGAAAATTAATTCCATTGCTACAAATGAGTCGACATGAGATGACAAACTCGATTCAACTACAGTGGAACTTCCCTATAACGAAAGCGCAAGTCCGCAAAAAATTCGTTATAAAGAATTTTCGTTATACAGAAAATTTGTTTTATATAGTCCACAATGTCGCGGTTGATTTCATTGATAAATTTAAGTTTATCATTCAAACTTAAGCACTTCCTTTTAGACATTTACCCACAACTTTCATACTAGCGTAATGGTTAGATTGAAACCAAACAGCAAGGGGTGTATTAAAAACTGTTTCAAAAAGATCTCTCTGTAATGATTTAGTTTAAGGTCGGGATTTATTACGTACGTCCGGAAAATCTTCGGAAAAAACCCACCCTTATACCTCCTTACCAATACCCATTCAAAGAGTGATGTTTTTTGAATATTTCGTTATAGAGAGAATTTACTTCGTTTTAGAGGGTGTTTTAACATGGAATTTTTATTCAAGGTGTATATCGCATTTAACACCACAAAATAATTCTATTTCTCGTCTTAAAAATTCTTCAATGTTTTTATTTTTCAGGTCCAGATGGCGCCAACCTGTTCATCTACCACCTACCCCAAGAATTCACCGACACGGACTTGGCGTCAACTTTTTTACCATTCGGCTCTGTGATATCCGCCAAAGTGTTTATAGATAAGCATACTAACCTGTCCAAGTGCTTTGGTTTCGTGTCTTTCGACAATGCGAACTCGGCCCAAAGCGCGATCGCCGCAATGAACGGCTTCCAGATAGGCACGAAAAGACTTAAAGTTCAATTAAAAAGGGCAAAAGACGCCTCCAGGCCTTACTAACCAAAGAAATCTAGCCAGTTTTTCAAACCTACCAATTCAGTCCCAAAGAAGTAAAGGCAGGGAGACCCTTAACATTTTCCACTCCGACTCGTGCCCTCCGACAAACAGGTAAACCTGGCAACATTGTCCCGGAAAGACGCGATTTGTATATTCTAAAACAGATCATCCGCTTTTATGACTATTTTCTTAAGGAAAATTTGATAAGGGTATTTGTAGGGTGTTGTAGGAATACAATGAAAAAATGTATTTTTTTAGGGGTATATTTTTTGGATTTCAAGGAATATATTTCACGGTTTCTTTCGTCGAAACGACGAAAAATCATTTAGAGATAAATTGTGTCTTGCACAGAATGAGAGTTACGTGATTTGTAATTGTACGGTAGGAAAAATGTCGTTTTGTAGTATTTTTTTGGAATGTTTTTTATTTCGTGTTTTTATTTTGTGGATCTTGGAAGAATTGTGATGTTGCCAAGTTCGATAGTTGTCCGTGGTGCACACTCCTTTTTACATACCTAAGTCTCCCTGCTCCTGCACAGTGCCAGTGTTTTGAGCCCAAACTCAGGATATCAGAAAATAGCTGCTAAAAACGAACTGTGAGATATTTTTAATAGTTAACTGTGGTCAAATGGCCACTCTTTAAATAAATTATGATTTAATATAAAAACAAGAAGGATGGCGAGGATGTTTGATTGAAGTGTTATGTTTGATTATGTCATGTTTTGGTTTCGAAATTGGTTATGGTTTTGTACGAGATTTGTGTTCGTACGTCAAACGCGTAAACATCCTCGTTGTTTAGTTCGTGTTAGGCCATTATATACATGTGGTGATTTTTTCCTTTTCTTTTCTTCGTTAGTTGGAGTCTTCATTATTGAAAAAGTATCTTTTATTTATATGAGCATGTATTGAATTGTACCTTTTATTTCTATTGTTGATTAAACCAAAGTTAGACCAATCTGTGTTAACGTTAATGTTCATCATGCACTATGTTCCTTCCGTTTTTGACGCCATTTGAACACCAATTTTTTCAATTCTAAAAGAAATTATACGAGTAAAAGAATTTACATATCATCTTACTTCAGGTTCAGGATAATAAGTTTCATATGGAGGAACAATCACAAAATGACACGACTAATGTAATGACTCGAAGATTATATGAATTCTCTACAAGGTGTTTACTTTTAAAGTGGACAAACTTCGAGAGGTGATTATACGAGTGATTTGCAACAAAAAATATCGTATAACACATGGTCGAAAGTTGATGGTATTCTTCATTTAACATTTCTTGATTTCACGAAAATTTTCAAGTTTTTTCTCTATCATTATTCAGTTTCCTTGTAGTCTCATCAAATTTGACTACATATGTGGAATAATATACAGGGTGTCCCGAAATTAGACCGACAAACTTCTAGTGGACATTAAGATCGTATTTTAGACAGATTCGAACCAAATTATATAATGCAAAATTGCTTCGTTAAGGAGCTAGTGCCCTTTGAAGATGACGTCCTGTCCACACTTTTTGCCACATATTCGCAAAACAGAGTCACATAAAGTGCTGAAAGTTTACACATTGGTTAATACGGAAAATATGCATCGATTAGATTGAGTGATTTCTTCATGTCAAGCACAATCGTATCATTGGGTGGGGCGAAGGTATTTTTTAGTTGAAACTTTTTTAACTTTCATTATTTCGCGAGATATACATCATATTCATAAACTCTGATGTTTTTTCTTGAAAAAAGATGCTCTTGTATTAACGCCTAGATGCACTATTTCTGAAAAAAATAGATTTGAAATTTTCTTCTTTTCACTAAGTACTCAATGTTCACTTTTGTTTTGAATTTATTTTCACTGGATAATGGTTAGGTTGAAGATATAAATCAATTCTCGCCACACAATTTCGATATCAATTTTTCTGCATTCATGTTTTTGCGAAGTGTGGAAGGACGTCATCTTCAAAATGCACTAGCTTCTTAACGAAGCAATTTGCATGATATGATTTGGGTCGAATATGTCTAAAATATTATCTATAATGTCCCACTAGAAGTCTGTCGGTCTAATTACGGGACACCCTGTAGAATAATAATTTTGCTACAAGATGAGAGAGTCTGTGTGCAGAAAACACTCTTATTGCAGGCGTGGTAAAGAAATGAGTATCACGATTCTGAAGTTAACAAAAAAAAGTCTTTTTTTTTCAATGGGTTTTTCGATGAAATATTAATATCACGCACACGCTTTCTCTTCAGTAAAAAAACTACCGTCATTTAGTGTATTTCGAATGACATCAGCTTTTGTGCATGATAACAACGAAAAAGTCTAAAAATTTCGAACATAAACTTGCTCTATTTTGAAGCTTTTGCGAATGAATCTTAGTGTAATTTTATAGAATCATCAATTCATCTGTTATCCGAGAGCAGACCTACATTTTGTAAAATATTTCAGGAGAGTATATTAAGGACTGATGTGGTCACTTTCACGATCAGGTGTGATTAATTTATGGACAACCATGTATGGCAGAGAAAAAACCCTATGAGTTAACATGAGGTTGGCAGTCATGAGAGGAGAACTTTTCAGACCAGTTATACATACAGCAATACTACTGTCTCTGCTTACCGATCACTGTGATGCTGAAGAATTAATCTAATTATCCACGGCAACTTGACAGAATATTCGATGAAATACCCACAGATAGAATGACTAGTTTATTTCAAATGAATGGCTGCCCCCACATAAATACCTAATGTGAAGATCTATTGATTATTGCGATAGAATGGATTGGAAGATACGGTCAGATGGCCACCGAAGAGCCCCGATCTTAACGCTTTGGATTCAATGTCTGAATACTTTGAGAGAGAAAGTTTATCTAATTCTCTTTCAGACTAGAAAGAATCTCATCGACAGGATAAAATGTGGTTGTGTGGAAATGCGTCAGAAACGCTATGAACTTTGTAGTGTCGTAGATTCAGTACGAAAACGATGTGTCAAATGTATTGAAGAGGGAGTCCATTTCTTCTTCGTTATTCAATTCGAGGTGAATCAAACGATTTCGTAAAACTACACTAACATCGATCACAAAGAGCTTTGAGATAAGCAAATTTAGATTCGAAATTTTTAGACTTTTCGTTGGTATCAGGTTTGCCATGATATTATATAGCTGAGAATGAGAACGGCTAGGACAAAATTTGGTATGTCAATCGAAAGAACACTAAATGAGGTATTTTCTACTGAATAGAAAGTATTGGAAACAATAGTACTGATTATGTTCACTTCAGAATCGTGATATTCTTCTCCTTACCACCCCTGCAATAAGAGTGTTTTCTGTACACAGACTCTCTCATCTTGTAGCAATTTATTGTTCTTTTCGATATGTGGTCTAATTTGAGGAGACTATAAGGAAAATTGAATAATATCTCTTCAGAGAAAAAACTTGAAATTTTGCGTGAAATCAAGAAATGTTAAATTGAAGAATAACCGTCAACATTTCGACCATGTGTTTATTATGACATTTTTGGTGCAAATCTCGAAGTTGTGTACTTTAAAAGTAGACACCCAGTAGAAATCGATATTATCAGCTTTTTTTTTCGAGAATCAGGATAGAAAAGCCAACTAACCAAATCCTTTGAATAATTCATCAAATAGAAGAAGTATCTATACCTTTTCAACTTCAAATTGAGACTAATCACATTCAAATTGAGATTTAAAACAAATTCAATGACATTAACCAACTTCAAAATGGTAAAACCAATCTTTGGGAAAAACACATTCAAAATGGGAGTAATCATTATCATATTGGGAACTGACTTTTCCACTTGACTTTGATACTCCAAAAATATTGTCAAATAATAAATATTCATCAGATCATTTTGTGTGTTCTGTATATAACTATGTCGCGTTACATTAAAGAATCGGAAGCAGCGAATGTTTTAAAAGCAGATTTATGCTGAATACAAATAATTTTGACAATATGAAGGGTGTTTTTGAATAGATGCGAAAGATTTAAGGGGTCATTTCTCACATTATTTTATGAAAAGAAGTTCCAACAAATGTAGGTCCACAAATGCATTGTTTCCAAGATACAGGGTGTTGAAATTTTAATTAAAACTGGCCGAAATAAGTCGTACCTACGCCACTAAGATATTTCAAACTAACAAATATATTTGAATTTAATTTTGTGACAAGATGTTTTCTGCCTTTTTTTTTTCCTGTGGGGCACCGTTTCATGAGAAAAATAAAACCTCTCAACGTTTGAGCCCTCATACTATGTGTTGAAGTGACGACAAATAAGTGTAAGATGTTTAATTTTCTTACATAACAACGGCGCCCCCGCCGAACAAGAAGTAGGTTTTACTACCAATTGAACGAAGAATTCAAAATAATTGTAAGAAATATCTCAGCGGTGTACACATATTTTATTCATTTTTTACGTAAAACTTCAACACCATTCATCTTGGTAAAATGGCATGTCAGGACCTACATTATTTATGGAAACTTCTTTTCATAAAATGATATGAGGAATCACCCCCTCAAATCTTACGCATCCTGTATATCAGTATCAAATTCAAGTGGAAATGTCTATTCACTCTATTCCCAATATGAGATTGATTATTCTCATTTTGAATGTGTTTTTTTCAATTCGATATGTGTTTTACCATTTTTGAAGTTGGTTATTCTCATTTTGAATTTGTTTAATCTCAATTCGATTATGTTTACCATTTTGAAGTGCTTAATGTCATTTTGAATTTGCTTAATCCCAATATGAATGTGATTAGTTTCAATTTGAAGTTGAAAAGGTATAGAAATCTAATTGCTAATGTATATGAATTTCAAAGTCCACAAAAGGTGTTCAAACGGTGTCGAAAGCTCCTAAGTGTACTTTGCTACGTCAGTCTACTATGTTGCAGAAAGCAATGACTTGTGGTAGCCTTAAAACTAAGAGTGTTTACTGGAACATACTGATAGTAATAAATGAATCGTTTGTGTTAATGCCCACATTTCCCTCACCAGCAAAGAGGATCTTTAGTTCGTCATATCCTGCTTTTATGTGATCACTAATGTAACGTTCTCCATTATGCCTTGTGCATTTTAAGTGGCTAACATCAAGGTTGATGCTCTTTTTTTGTGCTGATGGCAGACGCTCAAGCATAGATATTACCCGATTTTACCTTACCTGCTGAAGCATTGACATTGTGTTGGAATTATTTGTTGAACGATATTTATCGATTGAATTTTGAACCAGATGAATGAAGATTTTGGAGCTGTTTCATAGAAGATGATCCACCGAGAAGAATTTCAGATCCAAAAACAGCTGAAACTTTCAATTTCTCAGAAGCTGGATTGATAATTGACCCGAAGAGAATGGAGTTGAATCAACTTCCGAATTAGAAGGACTGTAACATTGTTTTATACAAGTGTGTTCTGGATTGAGAGAAAGTTTTGAGTAGGTGATTCTTCAGATCAATTTATTGGAAAAAGTTACTAAAAGAGTAGTTCAGTTTTAGTTCTTCAGTCTTCAGTATTCTAAAGTATTTCAACTAACAAATATGGGCATACCTTGTCAATCGAGGGCCAAATTTACTTTTCATTATATGAATCAAAGCTTTTTTTATTACGATATACAATGACCAGTTATATATCAATTGAAGCATGAATGACCAGTTCTCCAAAATTTCTCATGTGTCAACATGACTTTTTCCACGATTGTCATAGAAGGGTCTTATCGCGGTCACCAAATGTTAAAATCTTCAAGAAATAACAGGGTGTTCCTAAATTGAACGTACAAACAAAAGGGGAGATTCCTAAGTGAGTTTAAGAAAAAAGTCCCATAAACATGGGGTCGCAAACTTTTTGTTTTCGAGATACAGAGTGTTGAAGTTTGAATTTTTTCATGTTTTTTTCTCATAGTATCTACACTTCACGAGATATTCAACTGAAATTTGGCATGGATATTACATTTGAGAGTTCTCACCACGGGACATGGCCGATTTCGTTCGACAGAAGATACAGGGTGATATTTTTTCTGGAACACTGCCACCTGTTCTTCTGCAGAACTTTTTTTTTGTGGGCAAGTGTTAAATTCGAAAAACGCAAAAAGAAGCTGTTTTCTTATACTAAACTTTTTGGTCTCTTGTAGTTTTGTCGTATCTACCAACGATTTCGAGAAAAAAATTTTGAACGATTCTCTCGAAATCCTCGTGAAGTCCAAATTATGATGGGACATCACTTTGCAAGCTGTGGTGAATGAATTCAGTGTCAGTTTTTATGGAAATTTTCCTGATCTGTAGCGATGATTCATAAAGATTCGATAAACTCGTATAATCAACACATGTTTTTGATTAAAACTAAAACTTTAACACCTAGTATCTCGAAAACGAAACGTTTGCGACCCATGTTTATGGGACTTTTTTTCTTAAACTCACTTAAGAAATCTCCCCTTTTCGTTTGTACGTTCAATTTAGGAAACCCCCTGTATACAGTAGTCGTGGATAAAGTATAGTATGCTACTCGCGTATAATGACTGTTATTCATTTGGTAATTGGGCCACTCGCCACTTCACCTTGCGAAAAATAGCTATCATTATACGCTCGTTACATAATAGATAGATAGATAAATAGATTTTATTTCGTGTTTTATTCATGATGTTTTACACACGTCAGTGAAAATATATTCAAATTATAATATCAAACTACATTTAAAAACAATCAATCACATGAAATCGGATTGTTTCAGCAATAAATACTCATCTATCGAGTACAAACATTTTTTTCAAAAAAATATTCTTAACTTTGCTAGAAATTGATCCTTTGTCAGGGATGCTATTTTACAAGATAAATGGTGTTGAACTTTTTTCATAAAATAATCTGAGGAATCGCCCGTTCAAAAACCTTCGCATCAATTAGAAACATCCTTGTATTTCAAATGCAGGTGAATTTTTATCTTTTAGTTTCGGGCAAATTTCCGGAATTTCGACATTTTCATCTTGGCTGTGATATTCTGGCTATCGAGAAAAAAAGTAAAAAGTCAGAATTGTTGATGAGAGATTCATCATACGATAATAATATTGCTTTTTAAACTATTGTTATACCTATTCAATTTTTTTTACGGTTTTACGATACCCAAGTTTTGTAGTAGTACTGATACTTAGTGGTCAACTAAGGAATTCCGATTTAAAAGATAAATAAAACAGAAACTATCAAGTCAATTTCATTTTCTTCTCTTTGGGAATCCATTTCTTAAAAATTACGCTGTCCAAATTTCCACGTTTTCTGCTGGCACTCTTCGAGTCGAACCCCCATTTTAGAAAAACACGTCGCAAAAGTTATTTTCCTTCGACGCGACCAATTAGAGTGAAGATGAAGTGAAGATTGTTGCGGTAGACTACACTTTTGGGGTATCCCCATAAGTAAAAAGTCGCACGCAAGTTGTCAAGTCCGTGCTTCTGGAGGGCCATAGATGGTCTCCACGCCCGAGAAAACAATTTTTCAGGAAAAAGCGCCTGGACTATGCAATTGATTTTCACGTTTCTCTTTGGGGTTTGTTCTGAAGATCAATACAGGCAATTTTGTTTGGTTTACATAGCCGTTGAGATGAAAATGGCTTCATCGGAGAAAAAATGTTGATTTTGGTAATAAGTGCTCACACAGAACGAATGCTCCTCACTCGTCTAACAAAACATGGCGATTGAATTTCTATGAACCCCTACTTTGTTAAAGACCACCAAACCCCACTTCTCTATTCCTTTCGAAACATTTAAGATCGCTTTCAAATCGGAATTCCTTAGTTTACCACCCAGTACATCACTGTTTAAAACCGTGAATTAAAATAATGATGTAAGCAATATAAATTTCATTCGTCGTCGTATTTCAAATTAACTATCACAAAGAAACAATCTGCTTTTTCCATTATTTTAAAAAATTTATTTTAGTGATTATGTTGATTTTTGTCCTTATTCTGGTACTAAATATTCTTTCTGAATTTTCAGATACTGCCATCGAACGAAAGTTGGAAAAATCTATTCAGACGGTTCGAACTTTTATCTCATTAAAATCTTCAAAAAAATTTGGTATTTGTTTCATTTTTTTTTCCTTCCTTTTCCTTCCTTATTATACAAGGTGACCCGTAATTAGTGACCTATACCTCATTGGTAAGAATCTACAGGATGAATCGGGAGGAATAGGCCATACTACAGGAGCCATTTTTATACACGTGGAAATAATTCAGAAAAACTTTCATGTTATTATAAGATTCTTATTATTTTTCGAGATACAAGGTGGTCAAATTTGAATACAAGACACCATAAAGTTTCGTATATCAACAGACATGCTCTTTTTACAATTTTTCGAATCAAAAGTGACTCAACAAAAACAAGTTACGAAGGATAACAGTGGACAGTTGATAGTGTTCCAGAGAAAATATCACCCTGTGGATTTGCTACCGAAATTGGCATGTTACATGGTGTGAACTATCAATGATAATATTTAGGCCAGATTTCAGTATAATATATTGTGGAGTGTAGATACTACACTACTGGAAAAAATTAAAGGATCAAAAAAAATTTCAAATTTTTTCGGCAATTTTCAACATTCCGTAACATTGAGAGAAATGGTCGTAAAAGAAATTTTAGAAATGAAATTGTAGCTCAAAGTGTCTAGTTTTTGGATTAGAACAGAAACAAAAAATTTTCAAAATTCACCACATTTTTTTTTCTTTCTACGAGCGTGGAAATTTTATTTTTGCATAATCGTTATAATGATAGGTTACTTTTTTGTAATTCAGCTTTAATTTATTTTCTTATTGACCTCAATACGTCTACTTCTAGCCGAGATATCGGTCTTCAAATGCAAAATGATCCATTTTTTATCCGTTATTAATTAATAAAAATTTCATTTGTAAGTTTATTTTATTTTTCTTTTTTTGAAATTTATGTAGTATCTGCAATTAAAATTGTGGAAAAGCTCGAGAAAATTCTTTTTTGCCTTTTTTGAAAATTATGAGCTTCTCAGAGAAAGAAACGTGATCCTTATTTTTTTCAAAAATTTAATCGAGTCAAACAAAGAACGGCTCGCTGGATTGAGTTACTCTTCGTAAGGTTTTTATCACATATTGAACTGTGAAAGTCACACTTACCATTATTGGTTTCCTCAACATTTTCGATCCAGCGGTAGATTTTCCAAGAAACCACCAAAAGCCCTTTTTTTGTGTTAATTTTCATATTGATGCGACATGAAGAAAAAAATTTCTATGATAAGCAATAGTTGTTCATTAATCGAGTTGTTCCTTTTAGGTCTTGAACCCTCCTTCAATTTCTGTGCGATCATGGGTGCTGAGAAGTCGATAATCAAAGACAAATGGATCCTTTTCCATTTGAAGACCGATATCTCGGCGAGAAGTCGACGTATTGAAGTCAATAAAAAAGAATTGAAGCCTAATTAACAAAGTATACCATCATTAAAACGATTATGCAAAAATAAAATATCCACGCTTGTAGACAAAAAAAAAAGCGGTAAAATTTTGAGAATTTTTTTTTGCTGATTTTTTATCATCATTACTCGAAACCACTGAAAATTAAAATTTTTGAAGTTCTAATCCAAAAACTAGACACTTGGAGGTACAATTTCCTTTTTTTCAAATTCCTTGTACGACCATTCCTCTCAAGTTACGGCATGTTGAAAATGGCCGAAAAATTGGAATTTTTTTTGATCCTTTAATTTTTTCAGTAGTGTAATAAAGAGAATGTAATCAAATTCAACACTTTGTATCTCGAAAACAATGATAACCGTATAAGAACATACGAGTTTTTTTGAAATGATTTTCACGTTTACAATGTGCTCCAGGAGTTTGGTCTGTTCCTCCAGAATCGCCCTGTATATCTGATACATTTCGAAATCAAAAACTCTCTAGGACTCTAAGTTTATGATCAACAATTACGAATCAACAGATGATTGAATTATATAAGCTGATAAAGATGAAAAAATTACATGATGCGAAATATCTTTTCAAAAACAACCATTCTTTCCAAACAGAAATAGAAATTCCACACGTCGAAAGTAGAGGTTCAAATTGAATTGTGTACTGTATGAATTAAATGAACACAAGACAGTAATAACCTCGTAAATCAAAAATAGAGTTTCAATAAAAACCTTCTATTTGTGGCAGTCGGCATATATTATGAAAAGTAATCATTAACTACCTAGTTGGAAATTTTTTACCAGATTATGTATTTTCTCAAAAATAGGTAGGTATAGGTATAGATCTGAGATACCGTTGTGAATTCTAAATGTCATGTTGAAGGAACATTTCTACATCAAAATGAGTAGGTTAATTGATATTATTATAAATAAATATATAGAATGAAATAATATCAACATCATAATTTTCACCAAGAAAATAGAACATACGTCAGTTGTCACAATAAAGAGAACCTGTGAAACGATAAACAGGTACTTAAATAAATTTGATTCTGTACGAAAGAAAAATAAAGATAGACACGAAAAATATAGGACAAGAAAAAGACAACAAAGAAAATCACATCAAACTTGGCACAAAGTGAAAGCAGGTAAGGATTTCGGCTGAAAACAAAATATGTAAGAAATGTGAGCTGCGTTCTTATCTGTAGAAAATTCAGGTGGCTCGCTATCAGTTGGTAGAACTAGAAGGCATATGACTAACTGCCGTATTTAGTCGTAGTAATAAATTTCATAATTGATAGGACATCGAGAAAATATTTCAAGAAAGCTTTTCTTATTTAATAAGTCACATAAAAAATCTAATTCAATATGAATTGTGTATATTTTTTAATTATTATCACTTCATATAAAATAATGATATAAAATGATTTTTCAATTTTCCTCACACGCAAACAATGGAAACGAATATCCATAAACCTCATTATGGATCTCAGATAATAATGGAACAGTCAAGCTGTAATTATGTTTTGGTGACAATTATAATTGAATTCATTTTAGCAATATGACTATGTATGAATAGATACTCGTGAAATTGAATTTGTATTTAGAAGTTATTGAGAGACATTTTTCTTATCTATAAATCATTTAACGTTCTCAAAGTAATGGAAAAAATGAGTATGGGATATTTTAGGTAATACTTCATTTCATTTCGATTAAGAGAAACCTTTCTTATTTTCGTTGTAAACGTTTAGGTATTTTGGAAGATTAGATGATTTCTTCATGGAGAATAATCAAAATTCTTAATATTTGCTATGTTGCTAAGCAGTGATCACACTGGACAAAATACAGTTCAAACTAGAGAAATGTTTCACCGTTGGAGATATCATATGGCGATGATGGGCCATTAAAAAAAATATAGTATCCATTTATATACCTATCCAAATATTTCTATATATCTGAAATGATTCGAGAGAGATATGCGACATGAAAATCCAATTGCAACTCAGCAAAGAACTCCTCTATAGAAAAATTGAGTACCTACTCTAGTGAGCCAAAGCATGACTCTACAGGGTGTCTGTAAACAAATGCAAGGGACATTGGGGGGCGATTTCTCGATGAAATAAGCAGTCTTAGTTCATATAATTTTTTTTTTTCGAAACCGACCCCCCTCCCAAGATACAGCCTTTGAAAGGCGATGGCGGATTGTCAGTTTTAAATTTTTTAATACGGCTTCTTTAAAACACTGAGTCATAAAACTATACATAAAATGAAGCATTAAGTAAATGATACTCACACAAATTTTGTTAGATCTCATATTTTTATAATTAGGGGGTTGAAAATAACAACCCCCTACGATTTTCGTTCGAAAACTATTTTCGTGGGTAGATTTTCGAAAAATAAATTCTCTTATGGTTTTCCATTCAATTCTGCAGAAAGAAAGTCTTCCGCAAAATTTCGATACAGTCGATAGTAGATACTCTTCTCGGGAAACATCGAAATTCACAAACAGTTATGATAACTGTTCATTCCATTTCATAGTAAAATTGTACAATAAAATGAATAGTCTAGGATTGTATGTCTATGACGGGAGATAAAGATGTTCTATAAATCTTTCTGAAGGTTTAAAATCACTATTTCCGGAAGAAAATTAAATCCGCGATATTTTTAATTCACAAATAGAACTTTCTTCGATTAATAAGCAAATTGACAAACCAATTTTGAACATGAACAATATCTTAGAATATTCATTCTATGGAACATACAATGAATGAAATGAACAGTGGATCATAACTGTTTGTAAGTTTTTATTTTCTCCGAGAAAAGTATCGACTGTAACGAAATTTTGGAGGAGCCTTCTGTTTCTCTAGAAATTGAATGGGAAACCATAAGAGAATTTCATTTTCGAAATCTATCCCACGAAATCAATTCTTGAAGGAGAATCCTAAGGGGTTGTTATTTCCAACCTTCAATAATAAATTTATGGGATCAAAAAATTGTGTGCGTAACATCACCTTCCATCGCATTCCAAAGGCTGTATCTTGGAAGGGCGGTCGATTTCGAAGAAAATTTCTATGAACTCCCCTGCTTATTATCATCGGGGAATCATCTCCCTAATTTAGAATTGAATGTCCTGATATCTGGGGCAATCCATGGTAATGAAAACACTATCAGATATAAATACTTGTGCGATTTTTAATTACTACTCTACATGTTTCGAGCTAATTCAGCTCATCTGCAGGAGTATAAATCACAAAGTGAAGATAAAAATCTTTATAAACAATTCACACATTTTTATCTTCACTTTGTGATTATACTCCTGAAGATGAGCTGATTAGCTCGAAACATGTAGAGTAATTAAAAATCGCACAAGTATTTATATCTGGAATAGTGTTTTCATTACCATCATCTTCCCTAAGTCCCTCGCATTTGGTTTACAGACACCCAGTATAGAACGTATGCTCCAGACAAATACCAGTGTCTAAGAAATTATTTAGTCATTGGAAAAATATACATCTCTTTTGAGTTACCAAAATATTTCAATAAAATAGTATTTAATTGAGGAATCATCTCCCTACGATCCTCGTATTTGTTTACCAGACGTATAATGTATTATTTCAACTATTTCAAGTTCAAAACGAAAAAAAGGGAGATTAATAACCATAGTCAAAATGCTGATATTTCAAATATTGCTCAGAAGAAACGCAGCTATGACAATAACACAAAAACGACTCCCACATTAATTTCCCTCCTACACCTCAGGTTGGAAAATGATATTTATGGATCAGTAATTATAACCGAGAAATGAAAAACAAACAATATCCCATAAAAAATCTCTTCAAACTGATAACAGATCATTTTCAATTCAATTTTCAACTGAAAAAGTATACCTCCCACATAAATCCACAGTCAGGTGATTACTCCAGACCACAAACTCATGGAAATTCGAAAAGCATCAATCATTTTCCGGAATAAACTGCAGTGGTGTTATCATTCGCTGTCATAATACCCTCGTAGTTCAGTGATAAAAAGTTATTTGGTAATCATAAGAGCCATATTTTTCGAAATGAATTATTCAACACAGGGAATTGTTGGAACTTTGCCACGAATAAATTTGCCAAATAAAGCGTTAGGGCCGGATGATATTCCGAGTAAGGAATTCGAAGTTTTTCCTCCTTGAATTCTCAGAATAGACGGCGGCACATTTGAACAAACTTTTATGAGCGATATTTGAGTACAGGAAATGCTGCAGATGATTACGGAATTCCTTCGAATAGTGAAATTAACGGAATTTTGATTAGTTAATGAAAGCACCCAATTCTGTCGAGAATATATATTCGTTTCGTTTAATTTCTACACTTAACGAGTTTCCGCGAACGAATTTCATTTATAGAAATAATAATATTATGAATTTTACAGGAATTCCTTATTGCTAGAAATAATTTACTTTTCTTATTTGCGCTCGTCATAGAGAAACAGTGTGTCATAGTTGTTAAAAAAAGTAAGCACTGAGAAAACCTTCAGGACATTGCTAAGTAAAAGAGAAAAATGGAAACGGGAATACTTCTACTATAACCTCAGACAAAATACCGTAAATGATACAGATGGTTCCATCTGTATGCTGTAGCTGGCGCTGGGATATACGGGCTAACTACCAAGTGTGTGCACTGTCGCTAGGCTCCTGTATGAGCGTCTTAAGCGGAAAATCTTAACTATTGAAAGATGTCTAGATATAAATCTAGAAAGAAACTATCAGAAGTGCGATATAGCCATATAACCTCAGATAGTCAAGCTGCTATTGAAGCACTGAGCTCCTTCGTCATCGACTCGAAGATGATCTGGAAGTGCTGGAACAACCTCAATGAGGTAGGCAAGAAAAATAAAGTATTTTAATATGGGTTCATCACGACATACGGGAATCAAAGGAAACGAAGAAGCCAATACACTTGCCAAAAATGGCGCACGGATGTCACTCATTGCCCCAGAACCCTTCTCACGACTGAGTTTTTGGAGAAAGAGAAAGCAGTGAGGGAAAAACTCTGGCGGAATCTCTAGGGATTGATCATTCCACTAAGTTCCTTAGGAACTTTGAAAAGATATCTGAATCTTAGTAAGAAACAATTACACCTCCTCACTGGCTTTTCTTACAGGACACTGTAGCATCAGGAAGCACCCGTTGAGATGGGATTATCGGACACTGACGAGTGTTGGTCTGTGGGGAAGAAAAGAAACCCCCATTCACCTAGTCACGGATGCTTTAGTATTGCGACCTAAGAGTAAACAGTAACCCCTTTTTGAACCAACTAACTACTAACTAATTGTTCAAAAGATTCGAATTTCGATCCAAAAATATTCTTATGTGGTTTGATTGAACTCAAATTTATTTTGTTCGGTCGCACGCTTCAACTTACGAAAAGAATGTGCTAAAAATTTAAACATGCTCAGGCTAGGTGTGAAAACACGTGAATTATGAATCCTCATCTACAGGGTTCTGACGAAGAAAGGAAGGGGACTCTATAGGTATTGAATTGATTGAATAATTGATATACAGGATCTTTGGGAACCTTTCAGTGAAGATGAATCCGACAAAGAAACAGAAGTTATCAAAAAAAGTCCGGTACTTTTAGAAAGGGACAGGTCAAAGAAACGAAACTCTTAGGTTATAGGATTATCGAGAAAAAATCTGGACCCAAATCTCGTAAAGCTGCCATTCCTCCCGAAAGAATTACGCAAAGGCAGATTCGGAAATTGAGGTCTCTCGAACCTAAGGTACAAACACAGTGGAAGCCGATAAACTGCTGGTAAGCTTCAAAAATGATACCATGAGATTGAATAAGCCGTAACACAGTGCAAGCTTTTGAATTTTCATGCGAAATTTGTTGGCCATAGTGTCACATAACAAACCATAGGAAATTCAATTGGATATTGAAAAGAAGAATCCTCAGAGGAAGAAGTGAATTTCTTCCTCTGAGCTTTCAGTAGACAAGAATTTTGCACACCCTGTACAGTTGATGAAGGAAAGTGCATTTACGTGTTCAGGAATTTTGCGGATTTGTACAGTTTCATAGTCCGAGAGCTGGCACGAATTTTAGGGTAGGTATTTGAGGCAAGCTGAAAACTTGTCAGATTACTCTCCTATTATATCCCAACTCGGGATTGCAGACCTGGCTGGTGAGTAGCGGGGCTAATCACCCCTACATTTTTAATGGCCTGGCAGGTAGAAAGCCCTACCGAAATGATCTGTCTTTTTGGAATCTTATTTTTTAGTATAAGTAACACTCCATTAAAATTTCAAGCTGCCAAATATTTAATCGGGGGTTTTAACATTGCCAGAGCTGCGTGCAAAAATATTTTGCAAAAATTATAAAAATGTTTTGAGGCAGCTTGAAATTTTAATGGAGTTTTACTTATAACTAAAAAATAAGATTCCCAAAAAGACAAATCATTTCGGTAGGGCTTTCTACCTGCCGGCCATTAAAAATGTAGGGGTTGATTTAGCCCCGCTACTCACCAGCCAGACTGCAATCCCGAGTTTGGATATAATAGGAGAGGTATCTGACAAGTTTCAGCTTGCCTCAAATACCTACCCAAAATTCGTGCCAGCTCTCCTACTATCAGTTATATTCTCAAAACGCAAGAAAACTTCTGACCCATCAGCAAATGAGAAATTTAGTTTAAACTCCTGATCAATTCAAATCAAACAAGAAACCCCACAAAACCATTGCTGAATCTGAACTGGTCGGTATCAAACAGCACAAGTGACCCATCGACCTAGTTTCCCCTTGCAGAGTCTAACGCTAGCAAGGCATTGCATTTCTTGTTGCTGATTTACCTATTGTGAATCGTCGCAGCAGGAAATGAGAAACGGGGCCTCTGAATCCCTCTCCAGATAAAGTTATTTATTTCTTCGCGGTAGTCACACATTTCGAATCTGACTATCTGGCAAGGGAGGAACGAGGCATTCCGCTACCCCTCTTACCCTTTGTGCGATATGCGCGTTTTGCCAAGTTGGAGTAATTTATGGAGGAGAATAAATCCAATCCATGGCACTCTGTGAGGATTATTTCCTGTTGAGTCGGGTGCGCTGTTTTGGTTTCGAATATCGGGAATTGAATTGTTTTGATTGAGTTTGGAAACGGTTTGTTTTCCAGCGCGAACAGCGATTGTTTCTTTCTCTTCCTGTGTGACGGCGATGGGGTTGTATTGGAAATGGGGGATGGATTGCTTTATATTTCACTGAGAATTGAGAATATGGGACGTCGTATTTTATAGTTTCGGTCTTCCCCAGAAGGAAATGAAAATCTTATTGGATCGCTTTGTCTCTCCGAAGTCTACAGAATTTGTGAAACATAGATAAATTGAAGATAGTAATCATCGAAATGAATACATCTTCAATTTATAGGCTCACAGAACCTTCTTCAGGCGGACTGGGATGATTATTCAAGATGTTATCAATGAGGGAAGAGACAGACCGGTTCGGCCTTATTAGGCCTCGTCAGTGTCCCATATCCCTCAGAGACAACATTCTATTGAAAAACTTCTACATTTAAGACCACTTGTAAGACTCTATCGAGTATTATCCTACAGATGGTAACATCTAGTAGTGAGTAGTGTCAAATGAGAAGTTCAATCATCACAGATCGCATACTGAAAAGCACTGATTACTTCCTCTTCCTCTTCACTCTTTGAGATGTTACAGTGGTTCTACATCAGGGCCTTCATGCAAGTTTCTCCGAGTGATAAAAACACCCAATTTTTGGCGGCTGTGAAGCCAAGTGATTTTAGGATAAAGAAAAAAAATGGAAGCAAGCCCTGAGCAGGGCTTCTGAGCGCTCGTCTCTGGTGGAGCAATAGGACTATCATCTCAAAATTCTGTATATGACTTGAAATTGATACTTTATATATAAACAATTAAAAAAAATCATTCCATGGTCACACTTGAAAATTAAAATAATTAAATTTTATGGTTCTGATGATGCGATCCTCTTGAAATTTGGCATGAACTTCAGTATATCAATCTTTATACCAGGAATAAATTTCACTCAATTCAGATATCTTGTATGAAAATATAATTTTTTTTCAATATTCAAATTGAATTTTCTATAGTTCGGATGATGCGATGATCTTCAAATTTGCACAAACATTCAATATATAAATCTCAATTCCAAAAATAAATTTCATTTGATTAGATATCTTGTTATGGAAATATAAAGAGTCTTTCCTTTAATATTCCAATTGGAATTTCTATGGTTCTGATGATGCTATCCTATTGAAATTTTGCATGAACATTCAGTATATCATTCTCAACTCACAAAATGAATTTTATTTGAATCGGAAAGTTGGTTATGGAATAAAAAAAATTCTTTTTTTCAATATTCCATTGAATTTTCTATGGTTCTGTTAATACTATGGCCACAAAATTTGCGAGAGGCTCACTATGAGCATCTGGCAAGTTGCTGCAAAATTTCATTCCGTTTGCCCTCGTTTTGTGTGAAATATTGAGGAACAAAATTTTGAATGGCCACTTTTTATGGAACACCATGTACGATTTTCTGGTTAACGAACTTAACCGAGCTATTTGGGAGCTGAACACACCCTGAAAATTCAAGTCTCTAGGACAATCCGTTCGAGAGTTATTGTGCTCACCGCCGGCCCTACAGAATTTGATTTGACCTCATATTTTCCATCAGGGAGTCGAACCCTATCGTTTGAGACCATTTTCGGCTCAAAATTCGAAAATTACAGACATTTTGGGCAAAACGATATAGCACTCGTCTAAGTAGAACGAGCGCTCAAAATGACAAAAGATGTCATTTTTTTTCTTTATCTCAAACAGAACCATAAAAAAATTTATCGGAATATCGGAAAAAGAATCTTTATTTTCCATAACAGGTTATCCGATTCGGGTGAATTTTAGTTTGAGAATGAAAACGACTATAATGAATGTTCATGCGAAAGTTTCGAGGGGATTGCATCATCAAAACCATGGAATTCAATTTTTATTAATTATTTATTTTTACATATTTCTTTCTCTTCCTGTGTGACGGCGATGGGGTTGTATTGGAAATGGGGGATGGATTGCTTTATATTTCACTGAGAATTGAGAATATGGGACGTCGTATTTTATAGTTTCGGTCTTCCCTAGAAGGAAATGAAAATCTTATTGATCGCTTTGTCTCTCCGAAGTCTACAGAATTTGTGTCAGAAGTAATTTATTTGTATATGAGGATTCTTGATGATGAAATACTTATTGTGCTAGCTTTTTACGTTTCATTCAGAAATTAAATAGTTCAAGAAGGCTCTTTAACTAACACTACATGCAGGCTCGTGATATTTTTCATTCAGCAATAGTACTTTCGATTTTTGATTTCAGTTAAGTCAAATGTGATAAATGAGTTCGTACTTCGTAGATCCATAAAATAACACCATCTGGGCCTTCGAATGAGGCTATTGTTTTTTAATATGACTAAGCGTAAAAAGCTATTATTTTAGAGCGCTCGTTCTACTTCTAGTTAGTTTAATTTAAAAAGGGGTTACAGTTCACTGCGACCTTAAGCAGGGCTATTCACTAACTTGAGTGTTATCGCAGTTGTTAACAATAGCAACTCTGATAACAACCTTCGATAACCACCAGTGGTTATCAGTAACCTCTTTCTATTCTCTAATGGACCGGTGGCAACTGTTTTTATCGTAACAACCAGATAGCAACCTTCATGAAAATAGACGTGGCAGCGCCGCAAAATAGTTCTAATGTCCGTTTCTTTGACAGATATTGTTGATTGTCAATGTCAAATAATAGAGGTTAATGTGAATTTCTGTTGAATTTTAGAACTTTCAACGATTAAAAATTCAGAAAAATCTCATGTCAGTTGTTGTAGATGAATTTTAATAAATGTCCACTTTTGATCAGGCTTTATTAATATTTCTGTATGTTATTGTCAATGTGGGTCTTTGTATCATATTTTATTTATTGGGTTTTTTTATTATGTAGAGCTATTTATAGAACTAACCTAACATATTTTCCATAACATTTTATTTTGTGACCAAGGAAAAAATATATCATCATATAAAAATCTCTTTAAAAACTAGTTAGTAGCTACATATGTTAAAAATATCAATGAAATGATCAACTCTGATGTCTAACCTAACCTAACTAACCTAACCTAACATATTTTCCATAACATTTTATTTTGTGACCAAGGAAAAAAATATTCATATAAAAATTCTCTTTAAAAACTAGTTAGTAGCTACATATGTTAAAATATCATATGAAATGATCAACTCTGATGTTGAAATAGTAAATTTTATGCATTGAATAATCTGAAATGTTTACATTTTACATAAAATGGCGCCGATACGAAAAAAAGGCAAGATAGATTTTCGTCCTAAATTGAACGAAGAATTAAAAAATTGATAGTTTAAAATATCACTTGGCTCACTACTTTTTTAGTCAGTTTTTAAGTAAAATTTTATCTTGAAAACAAAACGTTTGCGACCCCATGTTTACGTGACTTTTTTTCTTAAATTACTTTAGGAATCTCCCCTTTCCGTATAAAATGCAGTACTCTGTTTCAGTAAACATTTGAAGCGACTTTTTAAGAACACCAAACATCCTTTTTATAATATTTCTAGCGTTTTATGACACTCTGTATATGCTGCTTCGAGAGTATTACACTCTGCATCTATAAAAGTAGTCATTTTTGTCAATAAACTCAGTAGTTATCGTTAACAACACCTCTGAAGCAGTTGCCAGTGAACCACTCTTTATAGCCACTAGTTGTTTATTAAAAACAACTTCCATAGCGACTTTCTTAAATAGTGAATACCAATTTCGCACTTAGCAACTGACCTTGAACATAACCACTATTTTCAGTTTGCCTATCCTTAACAACTTTGCTTAGTGAATAGCCCCGAA
>JACDNR010000915.1:0-27601 GCA_013421045.1 Propylea japonica | reverse complement strand
TTATGGTGAATGTAAGAAATATTAGAAAGGGCAGTCAAAACTGCTAACGAAAGAAATCCACATTTACCACCCACCTTTAACAAAATCGAAGTTCATCAGGAAGTATCAAATCAATTTTCCCGTAGTGGAAGCACATTAACCCAAAACGGAATCGTGTGAATACAGTAACAGTTCATTCATTATATCCATTACTGTATCACTCGAGTCTGTTTAGGCTAAGGCTTTTTTTTCCGTACGGAGAAAATTGTTTTGATACCTCCTGAACTTTGATTCCGTTAAAGTCAGTAAATGTGAATTTCGTTCGTTGAATTTCTAATTACCCTGTTCTAGGAATTTGTTACATTTGCCGCAAATAAAAAACATACCCTTGATAGATCATTCCAGTGATATTATTATTGCATGTTATGCTTAGTGCTTGATCTGTAAAAAAAAGTAAGAATGACAGTTCCTAACAAATAGCTTACTTCAAAAATCCAGCTTACAAACTGTGCGAAACCAGTCTTTAATCGTGAAATTCGAAGTTTATTGAATAACGGCCATTTTATTGAATAACGGCCAAAACTGATTTTAGAGGCATGAAACGTTCGGAACACTATAACTGGTTTTTGACGAGCAATCGATTGGAATTACAAATTATAGGGTTCCATTTGAAAAAAGTGAATTTCATAGTTTTATTGAGGCTCACTTTGAGGCCTTTTTTCAGACACCCTGTATAATATTTCCTCATAAGTTATACAAGAAACAGTATCAGCGTACTTTCTTTTGTTCCACTTTCGTAAAAAAAATTCTTGTATTGAGGGATTTTGAAGATATGGACACTAATTTGTGAAACCTTTTTTTTCAAAAATTTGATTATCAGCTATAGTTCAAGAACCGCTTGAGTGGTTGCACATATCATACATCAAATCAGTGAAGAATTGAACGAAGAATTCGAATATGTATAAATATACAGGTGTTGCATTTGAAATAACGAAGTTACATTCGTTTTCCGGTGAAACCGGAAGTATGAAAAGTTGAAAATATTTTACAATTAAAGTTCATGTACTCTAAAACGAAAATCCAAAATCTTGAATCTGATATATTCCTTCCAAGAAACGTCTAATGAAACACTTAAAAAATCACCCTGTATACAATAGAAACTACAAATAAAAAAAAATAAAAATTTAGTTGCATCAATGTTGTTCTTCCTGTATATCTTCCCATTGACGTTATTTATAATTTCAAAAATGAGCATTTTCAGTAAACGCACTCTGCCACTTGTAAAATGATTAGATATCTTGCAGGTGGTTCTCAAAATTTGAAACTCTGTGGTTCTCAGAATAAAAGAGATAGACCAACTATGTTACATATTCAAATCAAGGGAAAAAGAGCTAGCCAAACATGGTAAAATATAACGGGTGTTCCATTTGAAAAAAAGTTGCCATCAATATGTTAGCCCCCTGTATATATTTCAGTTTCTGGACTCATATCGAAAAACCTCAGTTGATTTCATGAAATTTTTGCGAAACATTTTTTGTATCTCCCTTTAGTAACAAAGTTAAGGGTGGGGGTCAAATTATAGTGAAAAACGCGGTACAAATCCCGGACATTAATTGAAATTTTAAATTATTTCTGTTTCAGAGACTGGAAGTGAAAACCTATAAAGTTTTTTAGAAATGCAGAATCCTCCCAGAATATTTTCACTCGATTTTCTCTCTCAGCACTTGAACGGTGAATAATTTTTTAGAGATAGAGCGAAGCACGTATATACAATAGGAACTACAAATGAAACTCCTTGGAATTTTCGTGATATATCCATCAGAAACGAGATATAGCTAAATATTTGAAACAGCAATTTTTCAGAATCTCGAGAATCAGTTCACATATCTGGGATTTTTTGCTGGCAAATGATTATTTGAAAATTTTAGGAAAGCGTTTTTAAGCGTTCGTTCTTTGGTGGAGCAATCAGACTATTACCTCAAAATTTTTTATATGGGATTTGAGATTGATGCCAAATATATAAATGCCGAATCTCAGCACAATCGGAATCATATTCTGAAAATTATTCAATAAATGAAATATGTAAAAATAAATAATTACAAAAATTGAATTCTATGGTTCTGATGATGCGATCCCCTTGAATTTTGCATGAAGTATAGTAGTTTTCATTCTCAAAATGAATTCGAATCGGATATTCTGTTATGGAAATAAAGAGATTCTCTTTTCAATATTCCAATTGAATTTTCTATGGTTCTGTTAACACTATGGCCACAAAGGACCCCGCACATTTTTATGGGAATTGGCTCCCGGTGGATTTGGCTGAAAATTTGATATGATGTTCTACTAATCTTTCTGATCAAATGTCTCTTCAGTCACGACCTGAAAAATGCATACTTCTAGAGTTTTTAGCGATTGTTTGTATCCATTATGGCTTACGTATTACCGTTCACACAGAAATGTTTGAGAATATTTCGTGATTATTGAAAAGCAGATTCTGTCAATTCGAAATATTTCAAACATTTCTGTGTGAACGTAATACGTAAGCCATAATGGATATGAAAAATCGCTAAAAAACTCCTAGAAGTATGCATTTTTCAGCTTCGTGACTGTGGAGACATTTGATCAGAAGGATTAGTAGAACATCATATCAAATTTTCAGCCAAATCCACCGGAGCCAATTCCCATAATACGTAAGCCATAATGGATACAAAAAATCACTAAAAACTCCTAGAAGTATGCATTTTTCAGCTTCGTGACTGTAGAGACATTTGATCAGAAGGATAGTAGAACATCATATCAATTTTCAGCCAAATCCACCGGGAGCCATCCTCATACAAAATGTGCGGGGTCCTTTTTGCACGAAAATTTAGTATATCAATCTGTATTCACAGAAAATTTCACTCTAATCGGATATATTTTTATGGAAATATGGAGTTTTCTTTCATATTTCCAATTGAATTTTCTATATGGTTCTGTTCACACTATGACCACAAAATTTTGCATTTGGCCGTAACATTCATTTCGATTGGTTTCGTTTATTTTCTGAGAATTGAGGAACAAAAATTTTGAATGGCCATATTTTATGGAACACCCTGTACGATTTTTCTGGTTAACGAACTTAACGAAGTCATTTGGGACCTGAACTCCCGCTGAAAATTTCAAGTTTCTAGGACAGTCTCTTCGAAAGTTATGTTGTGCTAACGAACGGCTGGATGGACAGAATTGAATTTGACCATGAATTCGTACATCATGGAGTCGAACCCTATCGATTGAGACTCAAAATTTGAAAAATTCAGATGTTAGTATACTTGAACTTGGATAGTTTATAATTTAGTTTCTAAATTTTGATGTTGGAAATACTCAACTGTCATAGCAGATGTACCATAGAATATGATATAATAAAAACCTAACCAAGTAAAAAGCACATTCGTATTTCATTCAACATTAAAATCCTAAAAATACAACAAATATAATATAATAATTAAAAGAAAACAACACAGATATTTGGCAAAACGAAATAGGTTCCTAACTAGCACTCGTTTGAGTAGAACGATCGCTCAAAATAGATATCGGTCCGCAAATATTCAGAATTCACCTTTTCTTTCGAACAGACCTCGTATCTCAAACAAGAAGTGATAGGAACCTGAACTGTAATAGGATCGTCTTGAGGAAACGAAGACTCCCGACATGAGCAGAAGGTATCGTATTATAGCTCAGGTGGTTTTTGATTGCTGGTAGATCAGATGAGAAAATTCGTATTCTCCTTGGCTAATTACCTATTGGCTATAGGTGAGAATCTGGTTTTCAATTGTCTTCTCTATTGCTTCTGAAAAATCGTAACAACGCGAAGTTTTTGGTTTAGACATTCATACAGGGTGACAATTTGAAAACTTGCCAGGCCAATTATGTCTCTAAAAGGATGTTTTTAGAGAAAATACCGAACAGGTCATTTTATTCTGAGGGAGATTGAGGAACAAAAATGACCTGTTCCGGCATTATATTCTGAAAATATTAAAATAATTTGATATATAAAAATGAATAATTACAATGATTAATTTTCAATGGTTTCTGATAATGCGATCTTCTTGAAATTTTGCATGAAAATTCAGTATATCAGTTTTGATATACTGAATGTACTGTTATGGAAATATACGGATTCTTCTTTTCAATATTCCAATTGAATTTTATATGGTTCTGTTAACTCTATGGCCACGAAATTTTGCATGAAATTTAGTATATTTATCTCCATCCAAATAATAAATTTCACTCGAATCGGATATCTTTTTATGATAATAGATGGAATCTTTTTTTCAATATTCCAATTGAATTTCCTACGGTTCTGTTTACACTACCACGAAATTTTGCATGAGGTTTCTTTGAGCATTTTACATTTAGCCCTAACAATTTATTTCCGATTGGTTTCGTTTTTTTGAGATATTGAGGAACAAAACGAAACCATCGAAATGAAAAGTTGATAATTTTCAAGTAATAAGCAAAAACCTGACCAAGAATGAGATTTTATTCTTTTTGTATTTTTTCTATGTTTCGTCACAAAATTTTGTTAGCAAACCTCAGATTCCGGATTCAGAACCCCGAAAAACATAAAAAATGGAAGATATCAAAACTACCTACCCCACATCTTTCTCGCTATGGGTTCTTTCACCATAAATATACTGTACTACTATTGTACAGGGTGTTTTCAGAATCGATGCGAAGATTTGAGGGGATGATTCCTCAGAATATTTTATGAAGAAAGTTTCCCATAAATGTAGTTCCGGAAATGTATTGTTTCGAAAATACAGGTATTGAAGTTTTACTTAAAAGCTGACTGAAAAGTGGTACTCCACTGAGATTTTTCGAACAATTATTTTGAATTATTTTGTTCACTTTATGACAAACATTCTCTTTTTTTTCGTGTGGGGCTCCGTTTTTAATGTAAAAAAATAAAATCCTTACGTGTATCTCTACTTTATAATGTGTTGAAGTAACGACAAATACGAGTTGAGATGTTTAATTTTCTTGAATAAAAACGTCACCCCACACGAAATGAAGCAGAAGAATTTTTTCATCATCAAAATTGAACGAAGAATTCAAAATAATCGTTAGTTTAAAATATCTCAGTGCGAACCACTTTTTTTTTCAGTTGTTGAGTGAGTAAACTTCAACACCCTGTATCTTGAAACAATGCATTTACGCATTTTTTCTTTCATAAAATATTCTGAGGAATCATTCTCTTAAATCTTTCGCATCAATTCAGAAACACCCGCTATATTTAGTCCAATTCGAAATTTTGAGGTGATAGCCTCATTGCTCCCACCAATGAACGAGCGCTCAAAAGCACCTGCTCAAGGCTTTCTTAATTTTTTTTTTTCCCTCACCACTGCTATACATCAGCCGAACTTCAGATTCTGGTGTTTCCTCCCCAGCCATTGAAAAAACTCCACTTCATATTGATTGTATAGAACACTGCTTTTTTCCCAGGAGATGACTGTCGATAAAATATGTCAAATTGAACGTAAGGAGATTTGGTTCAGAGAACAGGAAACGACGTCCTCGAAACACAATGGGATTCTTCCTGCTGCTGAAATCCGTCTGCTGTTTCAAATATTCAACGGTTGGCAGCATCTGCCAGGAAGATATGAAACAGGAGAACGTCGGAATTCGGGAATTTAGTATTTATTGAAGTTATTTCGGAGGAAAGTATGTAGGTACTTACCGAGTTATTCGCAATATTCGAACCTCTATTTGTCTGCTTTATCACAAAAAAAAACTATTCTACATATAGCGTTCAGAGCAAAAACTTCTTTAGAAAAATCCTGTTTCGTCCGTTTTTACAGAATTACAACTCAAAACTAAATACCTTCAATAGGGATGTTTGACTATTTTTTGGAATTCTTTTATTTTGTAGATAAACCCTATACAAACACGAAAAATATTACTTTTTTTTCTTAAAAATATAGTATTCGCCAATAAAAAATACGTTGAAGAAAAGAGAATTAATTTTTCCGCGGAAACGGCACGTATGATGATTACGTCAATAGTCGGTAGAACATCATAGACTAACTAAACTTTAGTTTGTCAGTTTGTCTATGGTAACATACTTTGACTTCTGTCAAAGTGAACTGATTTTTGCCTGATTCCTTGTGGAAAAGTTCAATTTAAGCCCTTCAAAATGATATGTCGGTCTATAAAAGCTGAATGAGGTGTTTCTTTTATTTGTAATAATAAATATGAGTTAAAAGTTTGCTACTTACGAGACAATTCTACGTTTTAAGCTCCACTGCACAAAATCTTTGTTTTCAGCAAAGAAACTTGCGACCATCAGGAATCAATCTTCGTTAAGTTACTACTATTACCCTTGATGAATCCTATCTCCATTATAAAGAAAATTTTAGATTATCGTTCTTGTAACGAATAATCGAACTATTCTGTTCTCTTTCAGCTTTCAACTTCTTGAGTTCGAAACAAGATATATGATATTCTATATATTTACTATGGTTCAAGTCACAAAACCGTGGGTTTCACAAAGCTTAATTGGGCATCAAATCGTTTATATTGATAAGTCGATGGTTTATATGTCAAAAAATGAACTGAAAATTGCAGAGAAATGATGACATTTCGATAATCAAGTGATTGGAGTTTTGTGGAACCCGGCCTATGAATGTATTTTGTTGATCTGAGCACCGAACATTCGAATTTGCAATGACAATACGGCATAGTGACGTCAATTACATACCTCTGATTGGCGTTCGCAGTCACGTGATAGTTGATAATAAATAACCATAATTTGAATCAGCTTTATTTAATTCAACGAGAATAATAAGATCACTAAAATGGTTTTTTAGGTTTGGCAAAAATTTCCTTCTAATCAGGAAAACCCTCAATTTTATGAATTCGTAATATGAGTTACATCCCTATCCGCTATTCTTTGCTCTCTTCGCCAGGATGGTGTTCTAAACAAAGTTTGGTGCTTCCAGACGAGGAATTTGTCATCTTCTATTCTTCGAGATTGAATAAGGATATATCTAATGTCGAAGAAAACAAAACTTTTAAATGAAATTCATTAATTCATTTGTAATCTGCCTATTCTCAATTTCCAGTGAGAATACTTCATTACCAAATTTAAAATGGATTTCATTTAAAAATGATGTAACTCAGTAAACCCAATCTTTGTATCTTTGAATCTGAATTATAATCAAAATCAATATTCCTTCCAATGTTAAGTATATTATACTCTTTCTGACTAAGCAATTAAATGATATCTTTAGGGATCTACCATATATGATATACATACAGGGTGTCCCGGAAAATGTGGGAAATCTCTCGGATTCAGATAGAACATAAAAAAGTTTCTATAATTTTTTTCCTAGCGTCTCTCTCTACGAAGATACACCTCCTAAATGACGCCACTAGAATTCATTTTAGTGGAATAAATTCCAATTACTTACTTCTTTCATATTTTTTTTTTTTTCGAAAACGGTTCATTTTAATCGCCTGAACAAGAGCACCTTTCCTTTAGCTTAATGTTCAAGGTAACCAAATTTTTTTTTTTAGCACCTTATAATACAGGATGTTAAAAATGTGAGCATTAAATCTACAACCCAGTCCGCTTCTGATAATGAACAAGCTTGATACTATTACTCATATAAAATTTTCATCAAATTGTATCGAGTAGTTTTAAACTTAATTCCAATGGAATGGATGTCCAGTGGCGTCATTTGGGAGGTCGTATCTTCGAAGGGAGGAAAAAAATTATGGAACTTGTCATCTTTCATTTTTTATGTTCTATCCGAATCCGAGAGATTTCGCACATTTTCCGGGACACCCTGTATTTGAGTTATTCTTATAGTCCGTTCACGAAAGGTTGAGCACATAGTAGGCGTTTTCCTTATTTATCTGAAGTTGGCAGTATTTACTGACATAAAGTAAAATTAAGTCAACGTTACCGAATGTACTCGGCCTCGTCCGACGAGCTTGCGAGTTTTCAGAGAACTCTATGCAATATTGACAACATTGCGTATCAATCTGACATGGAAATAAAGAATATAACGTTAAATTTAATATACACAGTGGAATATGCCAAATTTCCATGGCCAACCGACGGCTCAACCTTTCGTGAATGGAGAATAGAAACAATTCATATTATTCAATGAGCTGGTAAAAATAAATATAATGTACCTACTGTAATATTTTCATATTATGTTACCTATATATACATAGTCATTATCAATCTCGAGTCCTACAAAAAATAACGGGGTGATAGTCTTATCGCCCCACCAATAAACGAGCGCTCAAAAGCGCCTGCTCAGGGCTCTTTTGAAATTTTTTCATTCAAATAAATATTCGGTCGATTTAAAAAAATTTTCTAATGGAGTTGCAGCTATCCATTCAATCACAAATTGAGTTCATAATTCTATTGAATTTTTATAAACCCCCAATATTCAAGCTGTTCCACGTGAACTTGAAGACTCTTCAAAGTTTGCGAAGTTTCCAATATCGAACCGGGCTTCTTATTGGTTCGAACGCTGTATTGAACAAACTTTCTCTCTTTTAGTCAGGCGTTAATTGCAAGAAGTAAGAACGACGACCTCCTAGAAAATTACGAAGAAAATGTATGAACTTTTTGATACACTATATCTCGCGACTAATAGCGTCTATCATTTTGCCCAAATGTCCATTTTTTCCAATTTTGGATTGAAAGTGGTCTCAAACAAGTCGGATTTACTGCTGAAGATTATGTGATCAACGATTACTTGAGTGTTTACGGAATAGAAAAAATATATGGCATACTGAATTCGTCTAGGTTTTTGACATTCAAGAAGTATAATGCAAAGATTATATAGTATAAAGATCGGAAACGACCCGACTACATGTATGAGCGCCATCTCTGGGTCAAATGTGAACTAATGTCACTATAGAAGGGTTAAAATTCTGGTTCTATGATTATAAGTTTCGAAATCAATATACATGGGAAATGTCATTGATATAAAAAAGTGCCAATCAATTCGTTTGCACAAATATTATTTCACTTCGAATGGCTTTTGCGGTTAGTGTCGTCTCGAAAAAAGTGGAAAAAGATTAGTTTGTACCCTTCAGTAATGCAGATTACGAACGAGATAGTGAAACTGGATGATCAACTGGTGTTTTATGGATGTATGCAGGTAAAGCTATATCTTGGCTTGATCAACGTCAAATATCTGTTGCTATTTCCACGATAGAGGCAGAAATAGTGGCTGATAGTGAAGCTGCACGGAAAATGAAATGGTTAAAGTGACTATTCAGGAAAAGTTTTCCGTCAATTCAAACAGTGATGATGGACAACGAAGCTGCAATTGAACTGAGCCAGAAACTGGAATTCCACAGACGCACTAAGTATTCATATTCAATCCATGTATAAATCTTACAATAATACCCTAATATTTCTGTAATGTCTTCTATAAATGCATAATAAAAATATTACACATGAAATACTGATTTTATTGAAAATTATGGATTTAAAATATAAAAATGAAACATCCTGAAGGGAATACGAATTTCGCATCAATTCTTATTACAGTTTTCTTTATATGATTTCTAATCCAAATTACAGATTTTATATGAAAATTGATCTTCAGTGCCATCTCTGGGTCAAATGTGAACTAAAAAATGTAGTCGTTTTTAGTACTACGAATGTAGGGCCGTTTCCTATCTTTCTATACTCTATAATCTATGGTATAATGTATGATACAAAGATTATAGAGTATTCTCTATTATTTCGATGTAATAATATTCATGTCATTAGTGAGATAGAGCATAAATTATGTCGAAATGTCATTGAACTGAAATGTACTTCAATTACCAATTAATAGTTTTCGATAATGAATGCAATTTATGTGTTTTATTTATCCTAAAAACAAACAATTTGATTTTTCTGGCAAGCAAATGAATTAGGTAATCAAATTAAAAAAATAAAAATTAAAGAAAAGCCCTGAGCAGGAGGTTTGAGCGCTCATTCTTTGGTGGACCAATAGAACTATTACCTCAAAATCTTATATGGGATTTGAGATTGATACTGAATATATAATAAATGCAGAATCTCAGCAAAATCGGAATTATTCTGGAAATCATTCAAAAAATGGAATGTGTTATAAAATAAATATTCACAAAAATTAATTCTATGGTTCTGATGATGAGATATTCAGTATAGTAGTTGTTTCCCTCAAAATGAATTTCACCTGAATCGGATAATCTGTTAGGGAAATATGAAGATTCTTCTTTAAATTTTCCAATTGAATTTCCTATGGTGCAGTAGATATTATATAGCTACAAAGTTTTGCATGTAAATTCAGTACCTCAATTTTCATTCACAGAAAAAAATTTCACTTAAATCGGATATCCTGTTATGGAAATATAAAGATTTTTTTTTAAATTAACATTCATTTCTGTTGGTTCTGTTGAAACTATGGCCACAAAATTTTGGATGAACATTCAGAATATCGATTTCCGTTCACAAAAAAATCACTCAAATCGGATATCTTTTCATGGAGATATGAAGTTTTTTTCCAATATTCGAATTGAATTTTCTATGGTTTTGTTCACTGTGACCACAAAATTTTCATGAGGCTTAATTGTTATCAGGATCTTGCATTTGGCCATAAGATTTCATTCCGATTGGCTCCGTATTTTCTGAGATATTGAGGGAAGAAAATGTTGTATGGCCATATTTTATGAATTACCCTGTACGATTTCGCTGGTTAACGAACTTAATCGAGGCATTTGAGACCCGAACTCATCCTGAAATGTTCAAGTCTTTAGGACAATCCCTTCGAAAATTATTGTGCTAATAGCCGGACGGACGGCCCCACGGACCGAATTGAATTTGTCTAACCGTATTGTTTGAAACCATTTTCGGCTCAAAATTGACATTTGGGCAAATCGATATAGCACTCGATAGAATAAAGCTCAATAGTAGTTAACACTTCGAATGCAAATTTAAAGCGGGACTTCAAAATTTCCTCGTGTTTAAATTTTCTCTACCGAATTGTGGCTTCATAATGTTGTTTATTTACTCTTTCACTACAAGCCAGGTAAACTACAGAGACGTGGTTGGTTTATATTCCGCAACATCATAATAACTAAGCCGACTAAATTAATTGAAGATTATGCTCTTGTAATACAGCAAATCCAACAAATTCAAGTCCTTTGAATAGTTGTCAAGTTCATCTGAATCAGTAATGAAATTAACCAATGTCGTGAATTCACCTCTTGAAATTTCCAAATTGTGTATCTGATCAAAAAATGGAAAAAATTATATTTCTTTTTTGTCTGACATGTGTTGCTGTACATTTCGAGTTAATGTGTAAATAAACTAAATTAGTTATCTTTGATTGATGCACAAAATGTATAAAACTCGGTGTGAATAATCAGTAGTCTTATTGAAGATAATTTTCAACGAAAAGTGTGCTCGTTTCGATATATAAAAATGTTGCAAAATGGCGAATGCGCCAGTGGTCTTCAATTGTTGTCTTTTCCAATTTAGTAGTAGGAATTCTTTTTCTGCATGAAGAATTGATTTTCTGCGCTATGTATAGATAGGTCCAAAAAATCAAGATATAGGGCTAGCGCCACTAAACTGGAAAACTTCTTGTACTGGGTAGTCAACTAAGGAATTCTGATTTGAAGGTGCTCTAAAATTGAATAGGATGGTCTTAAACGAAAGATGGGATCATGAAAAATCAGTCACCATGGTTTGCTGGATGGGTAAGGAGCGTTAATTCTGTGTGTGTACTTATTACCAAAATCAACATTATTTTCTCTGATGAAGCTCTGTAAACTAACAAAATTGTCTTCAGAAAACCCCAAAGAGAAAACATGAAACTCAATTGCATAATCTGAAGGTCACAGTTAGGTGTGCAATATACGCAAAGGACAATTTTGGTCCGTATTTTTTCGAAGCCGGACTCGGCCGAGCAGTAGTAACAGTGGATTCTGATTGTTATGTGGACATGTTGAACAATTTTTTTCAATCAGCCCTTCAAGACTTTTGATAGATACAATCGGGACACTTGGTTTCAACAACACAGGGCTACTTGTGACACTTCAAATCGGTTCAACCTGTTATTCAGGCGCTTTTTCCTGAAAATTTGATTTCTAGGCTTGAAGACCTTCCATGGCCCCTCAGAAACCCGGACTTGACACCTTGCGACTTTTACTTATGCGGATACCTCAAAAGTGTAGTCTACCGCAACAAATCTCTCATTCTAATTGCGTTGAAGAAAAATATCGCCGGGAAATTCAAGCCATCGGTCCAAAAACTTTTCGAAATGTTTTTCTAAATTTGGGGTTCAACTCGAAGAGTGCCAGCAGAAAAACGGTTGCATTTGGGAATTCACCCCGTGTGGCGTGTCGGGCAATGATGACGATGTTTCACACTGCGATTTCCATTGGTACAAGCTGCTACCACCGAACTTAAATCGTTCTGATAGTGGGCTAATGAAATAACGTTAGGTTAGGAAGGTAAAGGTGTTGCCCTATATTTCGAGTGGATGTGTGAACACATCTCAGATAGTAATACAGTATTTTCCATAGACAAACTTCAAATCACACCTATTTGGACAAATTGAATTATAGAAATCTGACATAAAACATGTCATACCTATAATGGAGTAGAGTTTTCGCTGAGATCTTTATCACTGTTCTCCTGTAAAGGATTTTCCAATAAAAGGTGTGATTTTAAATAGCCCGCTAATTCGGTAGATGTCACGTTTGAAGCTGTCATTTTTTGACATTTGACAAGTAGGAACTACCCCATTAACAAAAATGGAATGATACACGCTTCAAGAACGCATTGAAATTATTAAAATTCACTATAAAATTTGGCAGACATGGTTCGTAAAACTCTAATATTTTTGGGTCGTCTTGAAGCACCTTGTCGAACCGCATTGAAGAAACTATTGAAAAAATCGAGCTTTTGAGACAAGTTAGTGAAAAATAAAACCCGTGCACATCGCTCAAAACAGTTGAGATTATTGCTGCTGTGACCGAAAGTGTTGAAAAAACCCAGGTTTGTCGATTCCTCGTCGTTCTTAGGAATTAAATGCATTCCACAAACGTCATTACTCCGTATTCTGCATAAAGATTTGGGTCTTAAGGCTTATAAAATTCAGTTACCACGAGAACTAAGCCGGCCGATCATCAACAACGTCGTGTTTTTGCTGATTGGGCCGTTCAAATGCATGAAAATGATCCAGGATTCCATCGAAAAATCATCTTGATTGATAAGGCCCATTTCCACCTCGGTGGCTTCGTCAACAAGGAAAATTGTCGTATCTGGGGCTCGGAAAAGTTATTGTAGAAAAGCCTCTCTATCCTCAACGTGTTACTGTTTGGTGCGGTTTATGGTCCGGCGGAGTCATTGGACCTCACTTTTTCGAAAATGAGGCTGGAGCAACAGTTACGGTGAATGGATTGCGCTATCAAGAGAAGATTAATAATTCTTCATTGCCAAAATTGGATATATTTTTGATCTGGACAACGTTTATTTCAACAAGACGGCGCTATGTGCCACACAAGCAACAAACCATTGATCTTTTGCGGTAAAAGTTTCAAGACCTTGTTATCTCTCGAAGAGGTGATCACAATTGGCCACCGAGATCTTGTGATTTAACACTTTGAGACTTCTTCCTTTGGGGCCACGTGAAAGAGAAGGTCTACGCCAATAGCCCAGCATCGATTCAAGAGGCTATCGAGGACATAGGGCAGCCACTTTGCGATTTGGTTATGGAAAATGTCATTAAAAGAATATGGTTCTGTAAGCGTGGTCGTAGTGGTCATTTACCTGATGTTATTTTCCACTATTAACGGCATATCTTCTTCTTTATAATGAAATAAACATCCGATCATTCATATTGAAAAATGGCATTTTTCTACGAATATCAAAATAACACCTCTTATTGGAAAACCCTTTATCATACGAAGTAATATATAAAAATACGAAGTAATCTATAGAAATTTTCCCCTAACAATACCGTAAAATAGACATGCCATTATATTGTTTGTCTTGTTATGGAATTTTTTGTGAAGCTATATATCAAAATTGCACATTTGACCCGTGTAGCAATTCGATATTCCAGCTCATTGCTTTCTCCATTTATTTTCATCACGTCATATTTATCCTCCTAGACGATACCAATCCGAAAGTTTTCCATCCACGGTATTCTAATATCGATTTCAATTGTTCCAGCTACCGCCACCGCCACATTTTCCGCTAGAGGATAAAGTACAGCCTCACAAACAGCTTCCTCAATCTCAACAACATCACAGGGAAAACATCGTCCATTTACAGGTCTCGAAATGTAAGTAGATAAAATGCGAAAATACCGGAAAACGAGTCGTTTGGAAATGGAGAGGATGTATGCCCTAGTTTTTCATGGAAACGACAAGTACTTATTGAAGTTATAATCATTCTGCGAATATTCTGTAGAAATCATATGAGTACATATTTTTTCTGCGTATATCGTATTCGACGAACTTCGATTCATCTAATTCTCTGAAGTGACGAGAACTTTTCGCAATTTTTTAACGATCGATAATGATGATAAACATATAGATAAGATTACGTGTTATCTCAATATCCGTTTTATCTATCTGAGACTCGTTTTAAAGATGATTTTAGGTTATGCAGACCTTGCTGTCTTACGAATGGAAGTTATACAGGCTCTTGGCACTACACCATTTCCAAGTGTATTTCAGAAAGAGTCAATTGTATTTCAGAAAGCGTCAATTGTATTTCAGAATAGTCAATTGTATTTCAGAAAGGGTCAATTGTATTTCAGATTAGTCAATTGTATTTCAGAAAGCGTCACTTGTATTTCAGATTAGTCAATTGTATATCAGAAATCATCAATTGCATTTCAGAAAACATCACTTGTAATTCAGATCAGTCAATTCAATTTCAGAAATCGTCAATTGTATTTCGGAAATGGTCATTCGAAATTCAATTTATATGTACACACATTTACATATAGCAGAATTGTTCATTTTAAATACGGTTTATCCTCCTCAGTCCCAAGACCACACTGAAATTGAGATAATTGTGATATTTGGAAATTAAAATAATATTCCTATTCTGAATTACAAATGACGGGTTCTGAAATACATATGATATAATCTGAAATACAATTGACGCTTTCTGAAATACAATTGACTAATCTGAAATACAATTGACGCTTTCTGAAATACAATTGACTATTCTGAAATACAATTGACGCTTTCTGAAATACACTTGGAAATGGTGTAGTACATACTACACTTTTCTCTACAATCGGCAAATACGTTGATCTGCCCATTAACGAGATAAACTCAATCCGTGATTTAACTAATACAGGCAAGTTAAGGTAAACATTGGAAATTTCGGGATTTCTTCTGAAAAAAACGATCAGCATCAATTGTGGTCAACGGATTTGTGATCAGTGACCAATTTTCAACCGATATTCAGTGGGTATAATATTTCTCACAAAATTACATATAATACCCTATTATCAGTAGTTACTCAGCTAAGATAGGTTCGGCCAAATGGACTGATGGTTTTACTTAGGATATTTTGAACTCATTACATATTATTTACAGTACCCAATTGGATATACCTATTGAATCGGAAATTTGTAAGACGTAATTCATTATTTTTGTCTAGCCAAATAACATCTGTTATACATGTTTGATTATTGCGTATGTTTAAATATCATCGATAATGGTGATAAACAAATAAAGAATTTTCCAATAAGACGTGTTATTTTGAATAGCCCGCTATTTCGATAGATGTCACGTTTGAAGCTGTCATTTTTTGACATTAGACAAGTAGAAACTACGCCATTAATAAAATTGAACGATACGCGCTTCAAGAACGCATTGAAATTATTAAAATTCACTATAAAATGGTGAAAATTTGGCAGAGACGGTTTGTAAAACTGGAACATTTTTGGGTCGTCGTGAAGCACATTGTGGGATCGCAATAAAGAAATTGCTGGAAAAATTCGAGCTGTAGAGACAAGTTAGTGATGTGACGAATAAAACTCATGCACGTCGCTCAAGAACAGCCTAGAATATTGCTGCTGTAGCCGAAAGAAAGTGTTGAAGAAAACTCAGGTTTGTCCATTCCTCGTCGTGCTTTGGAATAAGGCATTCCACAAACGTCATTACACCGTATTTTGCATAAAGAATTGGGTCTTAAGGTTTATAATGCTCAGTTAACACAAGAAATTAAGCCGGCCGATCATCAACAACGTCGTGTTTTTGCTGATTGGGTCGTTGAAATGCATGTTATCTCTCGAAGAGGTGATCACAATTGGCCACCGAGATCTTGTGATTTAACACCTTGTGACTTCTTCCTTTGGGGCCACGTGAAAGAGAAGATCTACGCCAATAGCCCAACTTCGATTCAAGACCTCAAAGATGGAATTCATGAGGCTATCGAGGACACTTTGCGATTTGGTTAGGAAAGGATATGGTCCTGTAAGCGTGGTCGTAGTGGTCATTTGCCTGGTGTTATTTTCCACTATTAACGGCATAGCTTCTTCTTTATAATGAAATGAACATCCGATCATTTATATTGAAAAATGGCATTTTTCTTTGAATATCAAAATAACACCTCTTACTGGAAGACCCTTTATATCTTATTCTCAAGTTCATTCCACTGATATCGCGCTTGAAGCCTTTCTATGTTTTTTTTTTATCTGAGACAAATCCCAATTATTTTTCAGTGTTCTATCTGTCTTAAAGACCTTTTTTGAAACACCCTATACATTCGAAAAACGTAGCTCTGCATCGAGCAATCGTACTAAAAAATTCTTTCCTCATTACGCTTCATAACGTTCCACGAGTTTTCGTTCTCCACTTTCGACTTCTAGGGTGAAGTAACCCTCTTCAGCCTCCCTTAAAATCCGAGTTTTCATCCTCACCTGGCGCCTGGAAGCTTCCAAGCGCTGAAACGCTTCAAGATGGCTGGCTACGGCACGGAAGTCTGCGAATTTTATTGAATATTCATCATCCAGCGAGCCTTTTCATCCACCGGTCGAGACTCATTCATCATTCGATCATTTCTAGCCTTCCCTAATCCGTATTTGGTTATCCCGGAGTCCGGAAAATGTTCGATTATCATCCGGATTTGCCGGAAAACAAATTCGGGAATGTTTGCTCCAACGAACTCGAGAGGGCAGAGGATTAAGTACGATGAGAGATTGTTCCAGACTGCGTATTTCGGTTCGGTTGTTATAGTTTCGAACGATTTCGATATACTGAATGTAAGAGCAGTGCAGGTCATGTTTATGTTGAACTTAATTTGCCTGTATCAGGTAAATCGCGGATTTAATTCATCCCGTTAATCGGCAGGCCAAAGTATTTGATGATTGTATAGAATGCTGAGTAATCTAACAGAAGCTAGGACAGGTGGTACAGAACAAGACTAATCTGAACTAAATGCCGACGTTTCGTCCGTATATTCGAACATTTTCAATGCTACAAATACAAGATATATATATAAGAAAATCACCCGTAACACTTAGTAAAAACAATCAGAATGACAGCTAACACCAACGATGAATGTATAATTAAATATTCAATAACGTAATTAAAATAAAACATTTTTACACATGATAATAAATATAAAACAATGAATACGATGACTAGACACTAGTTCACTAAAAATATACAGATAAAAAACTAAAAGATGTGCGGAAACTGTGGTATAGACCACTTACCAAGTCAATTTGTCTGATATGTAAGGTGATCCACATAACATTAAATGACACGGTAAACCACAGAACTGACACCCTACAATATCTGAGTCAATATACACAAATTTATTGTTTCTGTATCGAGATTCCCGTATACCGGTATGAATATTGTTCATATATCATCAGTGTTTACGTGTGATAGCAGCTGTTCTCGCTTGCGAAATTTAATAATTCTTAAAAGTAGTTATAGTTATTTTTCCACAATTAAATGAGAAAGTTGACGGAATCTGGTTGTAATTTTTCTAAATCTCAACAACACCTTACATATCAGACAAATTGAACTTGATAAGTTGGTCTATACCACAGTTTCCGCACATCTTTTAGTTTTAATCTGTATATTTTTAGTAAACTAGTGTCTAGTCATCGTATTTATTGTTTATTTATATTATCATGTGTAAAATGTTTTATTTTAATTACGTTATTGAATATACGTGGCACGTAGCGCCGTCTTGTTGAAAGTGAACGTTGTCCAGATCAATACTATCCAATTTCGGCCAAAAGAAGTAAGGTCCAATAACTCCGCCAGACCATAAAGCGCATCAAAGAGTCACACGTTGAGGATAGAGAGGCTTTTCAACAATAACTCTTGAGTTTTCCAAGCCCCAGATGCGACAATTTTGATTCTTGACGAAGCCACTAAGGTGGAAATGGGCTTCATCACTCCATATGAATTTTCGATGGAATTGCGGATCATTTTCATACATTTCCACGACCCAACCAGCAATGACACGACGTTGTTGATGATCGACCATATCCTTTCAATGAAATTTTCCATAACCAAATCGGCTGCCCTGTGTCCTCGATAGCCTCACGAATTCCATCTTCGAGGTGTTGGATCTTGGCATAGACCTTCTCTTTCACGTGCCCCAAAGGAAAAAGTCTCAAGGTGTTAAATCACAAGATCTCGGTGGCCAATTGTGATGACCTCTTTGAGAGATAACACGGTCCGGAAACAATAAGCAAAGACACGACGTTGTTGATGATCGGCCGGCTTGAGTTCTTGTGTTAACAAAACTTTATAAGCCTTTAGACCCAATCTTTATGCGAAATGCGGTATGAGGTGTAATGACGGTGGTGGAATGCCTAATGCCAAAAACGACGAGCAATGGACTAACCTAGGTTTTCTTCAACACTTTCGGCCACCAGCAGCAATATTCTCGGCTGTTCTTGAGCGACATGCACGGGTTTTTTATTCTTCACATCACTTACTTGTCCCAACAGTTCGAATTTTCCACCAATTTCTTTATTGCGGTCCGACAAGGTGCTTCACAACGACCCAAAAATGTTCGAGTCTCTGCCAAATTTTCACCATTTTTATAGTGAATTTTAATAATTTCAATGCGTTTTTGAAGCGTGTATCGTTTTTATCTTTTTAATGGCGTAGTTTCTACTTGTCAAATATCAAAAAATGAGAGCTTCAAACGTGACCTCTACCGAAATAGCGGGATATTCAAAATAACACCTCTTGTTGGAAAACCCTTTATCATCCGATATGCTTCGATCACTCGTTGATTACTCTTAAATATTTAAAGATTTCTGTAAGCTATAGATGTCTCAAAGAGTTACAGAGTTGCAATTTTTCTTATGCGAATTGCAGTATCTTCCCATCTGATATCTATCCATGTTCACGAACCGGTGGTTTAACGCTCAAATAACTAGATGTCAATTTAAAGCTCTGCTATATTTCCAACTTTCCCTATTCTCGTAATTTGAATCACCGCACTAACTACTTGTTAATTTTTTCGCGCTCCATTTGACCTGCGACGTCTATTCATTTTCCATTCAACCAGTCAGAAATTCAAAACTTGTGCTCACCTCTCTTTTCCTACCGTATTTCTAATATAATGAGTCGTTCAATTTTCCGAGGATGAAGGAAAAACTTTGCTGCATTCGTTGGGAATCTCGCTTCTCGCAATTAATTATTCGAAATGGAAAATTTTCAGTGCCAGTTTGGTTTTAAAACTTATGACAGGTTTAGTGAGGTTTGAACACTGATATTTGGTGGAAATTGTGTAATGTTATTTTCCGTCCATCTCAAAATAAAGGTGATTTCAATGTGTACGAAATTGAACATTAATGACCCATTTTAATGCTCAATTTCTGCTATTTTGATGTGCAATCCTCATGACAACCATTCACAAATTATTCAGAAGCACTACGAGAAATGTCAAAACTCTACTGGAACATAGATACATAGAAATTTTATGATGTCGAATGTGAGTCTTGTGCAGAATGGGAATGTATTTCAATCAAGAATTCATACAGTAATCATATTGAGATCGTCGGAAAAATCTTGTAATCAACTCGGTTATTAATCGAGCTACTAATGGTCTCGAACTATTAACGCGTTCGCTCCGCTCAGGAGTTGAAATATTTAGATTATTAGTCGCTCTCTTCAATAACTAGTGGATCAAATAACTATTAATTGGAAATTTCACTAACATAAACAGTCCGAAAAGGTACTATCTTGAAGTTAGAATTTAATCATAACTTAAAATTTTTGGAAGTGGGTTCAAGACTCAATATATGGGAGACGAAAAATTTTGAAAAACCCTTGGCAGTTATTTTGAAGCGTCATTAGTAGAGCAATAGTCTATTACCTCAAAATTCTTTATAATACTTGATATTGATGCTGAATATATAAATGCAAAATCTCATCACGATCCGAATAATATTCTGAAATTATTCAGAAAATTAAATATGTAGAAACTGACAATTAAAAAAAATTTAATTTTATGGTTCTGATGATGCAATCCTCGTGAAATTTGGCATAAACATTCAGTACATCAATCTTCATTCACAAAAAATTCACTCGCAGCAGGGGTAGTTCTTATATTTTTTTTTCAAATTGACATCCCTTCCAAAATACAGCCTTTGGAAGGTGATGGCGAGTTGACAGTTTTTAATTTTTTTACGGCTTCTCAAAAACACTGAGTTATGAAACTAAACATAATATGAAGCACTAAGTAGATGTCACTCACAGGAATTTGTAGATCTCATAACTTATAATTAGGGTAGAAATAACAACCCCCTAAAATTTTTGTTCAAAAATTGTTTTCGTGGGATAGATCTTCGAAAGATAAAATTCTCCTTCGATGCAGATACTTTTTTCGGAAAGAAAAACTTAAAAGCAGGTATGATCACTGTTCATTCCATTTCATCGTATGAGTGGGTCCATAGAATGAATATTCTAAGATATTGTATGTCTGACAGGAGATAAAGATGTTCTATAAATTTTTTGGTTTATTGATAATTTCCTGAAGAAAATTTTTCCGTTATATTTTAATTCCACAAAAAAAATTGTTTCGATTGTAAGGAATAATTGACAAAACCAATTTCGAGCATAAACAATAGCTTAGAATATTCATTCTATGGAACATACGATGAAAGGGATGAACAGTGATCATAACTGCTTATTAGTTTTTATTTTTCTAGGAAAGTATCGACTCTATCGAAATTTTGCAAAAAGAATTAATAGGAAACCATGAGAGAATTTTATTTTTCGAAAATCTTTCCCACGAACTATTTTTGAAGGAAAATCATAAGGAGTTGTTATTTTCAACCCCTTATAAAAATTTTTGGGATCAAAAAAATTGTGCGAGAACATCTAATTAATGAATCATATTATGTATAGTTTATGACTCAGTGTTTTTTAGGACTCCCAAAAAAAAAATTCAAAAACTGTCAACTCGTCATCGCCTTCCAAAGGCTGCATCTTAGAAGAGAGGTCGATCTCGAAAAATTTTATAATAATAATAATAATAATATGTAGGTATTTATTTTCCAAATTATCATCAGAAATAACAAAGAGAAAACAAGTCAGAAAAATTAACTATAAAAAATCATAAACGTTCACAAGCATGTAGAAATTCAGAAACAGAATAAGGTTCAGTATTCATGACAAGTTGATGTAAAGTTTAACGGAATGAATTATAATTTTTAATGTCCCTAATATATTTGGGAAAAGGTTGAAGAGTCTTATTGCAGTGTACACAGAGTTGCGCTCGGTAACTGACAACTTGTGGGGCGGGAAAGAAATATGCAATTTTTCTTCTGGTGTTATTCACATTTACATAATCCTGGAAGTAGCTTCTATTCTTGTGAAGAAATAGGAGAGTTCTGTACAACATAAACCAGAAAGAGTAAGGATATTATGTGCTTTGAATATGCTCCTGCATGATGCCCTGTACTCCATTCGAAACATTGTCCGAAGTGCTTTCTTCTGAACTAGCCCTGCTGATTTCATCGAGAAATCATCTCCCTAAGTCCCTCGCATTTGTTTACAGAACCTCTCGATAAATACGATAAATTGTGATCTGCTTTTCATGGATTCTTGTATACTTCAGACAAGTTTCATTCATTTCGATTGTTATTTCATTGTTCATAACTTGGTGTCAGCTGACAGATCAATCAGAAATACCAGGACGTTCGTGTGTACAAAACATATAGTGAAAGAATGTCAAACATTTATACTGAAATAAACTATACGAATCTGATATATTATGGCAATTTTAGGCCTATGATATAAGGAACGGATTCACCACAGAATCGAAGAAAAACCATTTTCAGACAAAACATTATTTATTATCAACTGAAATATCAATGGCAAGCGAATAATTCTCTTATCGGAGATTTGCTAACTCTGTACGCCTCAATAATAGTATTTGTAACGAATCTCTGGATTCCTATATGTGCGTCGATCACGAAATCAACAACTTTGTTATGATATTTTCTGGCAATGTCCACAGCCTGTAGTACGACGTTGTCTATGATGTAATTTACAGCAGCATGCTCAATTATACCCATCTGCTTGTCTGCCCAAATGTGTAACTCGCCAAGATCTTCGATCATATTTTCTGCAGCGTAACTGACTTTACAAACCGTCTGCGTAAGTCCTGAAAAAAATAAAATTTTGGTATTAAATATTCTGTAGTGTGACTAAATAGCTCTAGAATAATTCGTTTTGTTAACTGACAATGGAATACATCAAAACCTGCCAAATTTAATTTTCAAAAGAGGATTACAATTATGACTGAGGAACGTATTTGAAAAGTATTATCATCAATTACTTGCTGACCTGTAAACTCAGTTTGGTATAAGAAAAAAATGTTGTATAATATGTTCATACGTCATTGCTGATTAAAATCATTTTTAATTTTCGATTCACTCGATGTTACTTTTTGTCCAAATGTCAAAATCAATATAACCTACAAGTACTCTATGACTACTTCATTTGTCATAGGAAAAAAGAAAGCCTTTTATTTGTTTCTGAACAATTTTTTTGAAATATTTTGTTGTATAAACTTGCCCTGGCAATTATAAACACAACAAAAAAGAATTATCCAATTTTGTGCAGTTGTTTGAAAGATATGGCATTTTGACGGTAACCATAGATCCTGTTTTATTAAATATAGATTTGAACTGGGGGTCGTTATGGCTAGCTATAGCCTTCCAGCAACTGCCACCATGTGAATCTTTTGTTCCCCCCATTCATGGAAACCTAAGGAGTACGTAAATGGCTTTTGTGACTACAACCTCCTCAGGAGCCTTGGTCGTTACATCATGTTTCAGTCCGGTCAGCTCTGGACACTTGCATACCATGTATTCGGCAATTTCTGCTTTTGATACAGCTTGTACCGACAGTGCTCCGTCAGTAGTCCCACAATCACTCGAAGCTCATCTCGTGACAGCTCCAGATGCTTTTTGGTATAGGTAGGTAAAATCATCACGGAGAATTGGAATAAGTAAGTCCAGGGCTGTTTCTCCAGGGGGTTATTCTGTTATTTAACTCCCATTGCTGGACCGCTGACTTAAATTGGTCTTTTCAAACCCACAGAAGGTCAAGTGATGCATTTTTTGCAAGTTCATCGGTTTTTTCATTTTCTTCAGCACCACATGGCCTGGCACCCATAGTAGAGTCAGTTTATTAGCTCTTGCCAGTTTTAGGGTGTTATGACACTCCCAGGTCAGCAGAAGCACCGGCTATATGATTCCAGGAATCTCAGCTTGGCCTGACTGTCTGTGGTGATGTAGACATGCACCCTCTTGAGGTCTATGTTAGACACTCCTGAACGCATGTAAAAAATCAGAGTATCTCTGTCTCTAGAATAAAGAGCTCCCTACAGAGATTAAGAGATCCTAAATTCAGGTCCATATACCCCAATGCCAGTGCTTCTCTCTGATTTCAATCAATCGGTAACCATATAAATGGATTATCTAAGCGATTTACGAAATAATTGCACTAAGACGGTTAGCTATAACCGGTTCTAAGAGCGCTTCGAAATCGAAGATGGTTTGCATAACATCCGATATTTGGCCAACAGGTTTGAATCCAACTGATTCAAGATCCTCATGTATCCAACCCAGTCTTTAGGATATTCTTATTGCTTCCAGTAGATGTACTATGGGGATTCTGGCACACCAAATCTGTGCCAGAATCCCCCTTTTATAACTACTGAGAGAGATAGATCAAGTATGACCTCATCATTGCTGTAGGAGCTATGCACATAGCTCCCATAACAGGCTAACCTTTGCAGTATCTGCAACTGTCTGCATGGGGTGATCTTTTTGGTTTTTTTCCACCATGCTAAAGAACCAAAATTAACAACTGGACGTTCTGTGTACAACCAAAATATCATTTACAGTTTGTTGCCCCATGAAAACATCATTGCATACAGGTTAACAAGCAAAAAACTACAAGCATCCAGATCTTGATCTTTGAGTTCGATACTGAAACTTACCTAGAAGATCCATAATGGGAGTTTTGATACCATCGCGAGAACCAATTCCAGTTCTTCTGTCAATTCCACGTCCAGTTTCCTGGTCATGATGTTTGCGTCCTCTCTTGTCTGTATGTTTCTCGTGGTGCTTTCCATGACTTCCGTGTTTTTCTTTGCTGTCTTCTTTTTGTGTTTATTGTTATGTCTTCTCTCTTCGCTAGTGTGATGTTTCTCCCCACTATCGTTTTTATGATGCTTTCATGACTTCCATTGTTTCTTTGATGTCTTCTTTTTGTGTTTATTGTCATGTCTTCTCTCTTCGCTACTGTGATGTTCTCTCCACTATCGTTTTTATGGTGCTTTTTTCATGTTTTTCGCCACTGTTGTTATTTTTTCCGTGGTGTTCTTTTTTATCGTTCTTATTTTTGTGGTGTTTCTCTTCACTTGAGTTCTTGTTGTTGTGACCTTTCCTTTTTCCTGGAATGAGTTTTCCAATAGTACCACCAATATCATCGATTGCTCCTTGGCTCCACCAATGATACCTTCTGCGCCTTTTTCGATTCCTTCTCCTATGCCTGAGAAAATTTTAATTTTATTGAATAATTGCGGAAATTATTGAACGATTAAGTTGAAGATTAGACTGCACCCCCTCGAAAAATAAAGCATTCCCAGATGAATAAAAAATAAGAATATTATGAGGAAAGGAAGAACAACGATTTTGAATAATCGAAAAAAATAGGAAGAATCAGAAGAAGAGTGTGAGAGAAAAAATCTAATATAATAGATAGTTTTTTCAACGAATTTTCTTCAATGAAATCAAGAGATCGGCGCACTTAAGTGGAAAGTACCCAAATTTCGGAATTTTGCAGAAATTTTTTTTTTTCAAAATTACACGAAAACGGTTTCGTTATACGGAAAAAACATAATTCTGAGTTGAATTCTTTGAATTTCTGGTATTTTATGGAACTTGAAGGTCTCTTTTAAAAAACTGGAAAATGTGAATGGAATTTTGAGTTCGAAGAATAGATTTAATCAATCAATGAAAAACTATATGCCGAAAAAATAGTTTTTTTGATGTTCAACAGCTGTATCATTTCAACGGAGCTGAAGTTGAATATTTGGTGAAGAAAAAAGTGTTTTTTTTTTGGTCTCAGGAATCTTCGGTTGAAATATTTCAGATGGTCAAAGACTCACCTTTTTGGAGCGCTTGTTCTACTCAAACGAGTGCAATATCGTTTGCCCAAATGTTTCTAATTTTCGAATTTTGAGCCGAAACTTGTCTCAAACGATAGGGTTCGACTCCTTAATGAAGAATCTGTGGTCAACTCAAATCTGACCATTGAGCCGGCCGTCCGTCCGTCAGTACGAGTCCTAGAGACTTGAGATTTTCACGGTGAGTTAGCTCGCAAATGCCTCGGTTAAGTTCCATAAAATAAGTCCATTCAAAATTGTTGTTTCTCAATATCTCAGACAAAACGAAACCAATCGAAATGAAATGTTGCGGCCACATGGAAAATGCTTAGCCATAGTGTATACAGAACCATATAAAAATTCAATTAAAATATTAAAAAGGAAAAACTTCATATTTCCATAAAGAGATATCTCATTCGATAAAATTCATTTTGTAAATGAAGATTGATATACTGAATGTTCATGCAAATTTTTTTGGCCATAGTGTTAACAGAACCATGGAGAATTCAATTGGAATATTGAAGAAAAGAATCTACATATTCCGTAACAGGATATCCGATTTAAGTGAAATTCATTTGTGAATGAAAACTGATACACTGAATGTTCACGCAAAATTCATTAGGATCGCATATTCAGAACCATAGAATTAATTTTTTTTTAATTATCCATTTTTCACATATTTGATTTTTTGAATAATTTCCAGATAAAACTCTGTGCTGAAATTATGTATTCATATATTGGTATCAATCTCAAGTACCGTTTGAAATTTACAGGTAAATGCTCAGTTGCAGGAACGTCCATTAAAATTTAAGGTCCATTAAACCTTAATCCTCCATTAGTTCCTTGTAATAATGGAGGATTGAGAGTTTAATGGACCTTTAAATTTAATGGACGTTCTGCAACTGACACTATGTCTCATTGCTAGACCAATGAACGAGCGTTCACAAGCTCCTGCTCAGGTCTTTTCTGGATTTTTTTTTAAATGAATTGTCAACAAACAATAAAGCAAACAAAATACTAAAGATATCTCCAACTCCCCCAGTAATATCAGATGCAACATGTCCAACCAATTCGGCAACATCTTCTATATCATTCGTAACCTCACTTCCGATACCTCCGATCAAATTTTCCAGTTTCACCTGCGATTTCACCCCTACATGGCCAACTAGTTTGGCAATGTCCTCAATATCTCTCCAATACCTCCATTTTTCACCGATCACTCTTCCAGTTTCTTGTGCAATCTCACCTCCAACATGTCCGACCAGTTTGGCAACGTCTTCTATATCGTTGGTGACCTCACCACCAATGCTGCCAATCAGTTTACCTGTTTCTCCAGCATGTCACCCCTACATGTCCAACTATATTGGCGACTTTTCCTATATCGCCGGCGACTAGTCCTCCCAGCCCACCGATCAAGTTGCCAGGTCTGTGGGCGATATCACCTCCGATGTGTCCAACTGTGTCTGCAATTTGGTAATATTGTAATTATTCACTGCATTTTTATTTCGAATTTTAAATTTGAGTTAAATTAAAAAATTAATTAAAAAATAAGTAGAGCTCGCCTAAACGAGTCCAGATTCGTAGAATGTAACATTTCAAACTTCTTCAAATGAACGGTGAGGAATGCACTAAAATTCAAGCTGTAGATCACATATCGGAGGCCCGGCTCCGTGGCATTATTTTCGCTTGTAGGCAAACGAGCTCAGCAGAAACTGAAATCGGTCGGCCCGAATCAACCCCGACGATCGTGGATGGAGATGTTGTTTTAATTCCCTCCATTTTCATTAACGAAGTATTAATGCCCTCAGCGTGCGGTTGTGGTTTTTGAAATTTTGTTAAAAAAGTTCGTAGGTAAGATTTAATATTTCAGCAAGAAAGATGGGAACGGAAAAAAGAAGTGAGAATTATAATACAAGTAGTGAACTCAAAGGAACGCAAGAACCT